>JARFJB010000124.1:35000-47500 GCA_036346205.1 Vesta saturnalis | reverse complement strand
GTAATGGTAGCCAATTTTTGGCTATCTTTACCTCAATCCAAGTTGATGGATTTGTGTTATTATTGGTAAAACTATAATTACATTATGCGTCCAATCTTCCCCTGCCATTTTGTTTTCATCCCAATTTTGTGGATACTTTAATTTCAAACCTTCAGCATGATCATACCGCTAACTTTCGAACTTGAATAGCTATGAGCCCATAATGCAGTTTACAACATTTTATAACGTATTTAAGCAAAAACGTTTCCTCTTCTAACGAAAATACTTGAAGACTCATACATTTTGAGTCAATTGTACGAGTTCTAGTAACTTCATTACTAGTGTTGGTTTTAATTTTTTTACATAACTTTACAATGTTGAAGGCTTGATGTTATATGTATCCTCAGCTTTTCTGAACGATGAACGTCTCTTCATCACATCATCAATAGCCGATGGCATCGAATCTTCGTCTACCGCCTTGCTCATCGTCTCTTTCCTTTTATAATTTTGCAGTATGTTTCTGTACAAATAAATTAAATATATCAGGAGTACATTTCGTACGCGTAGAATATACGAAAGAAAAAATAATCTCATTTCTAGGATAGTGTAAACTGATTAATATTTGTTATTGAAGCACTTTCTTACGGATATTTGCTTGCTATAAAAGTAGTTATCTGGCTTCATATGTAATTCGATCGTAAATTGTCGTAAAATATTTACTGGCCGAGTGCAAAAACACATTACGATCTCTGTTGTTTGATGCGCAATGTCGTGACTGCGCGGCTTACCGATCAAGCAGTTCCGTTGCCGAGAGACTATGTACACTTACAAATATGCATGATACTATAACTTAAAGATGTGCTCACTTGGTGAACACAGTTTAGACTCTGCCGCGCATGACGTCACTGTGTGACCCAACACACAGATTTCGCACTAAAAGTCGCAAAAGTTATTGTAAAAATGTAATGATTAGATATTCATAATTTAGTAAATAGAAATTCAGTTAGATATTTTATAAATTGAATATTTTATTTTGGAATTCAATTTAAAAAAAAAATAAAACTGTTATCAGTTAGATACTTTATTATAATTCAAAAAATTAGGATATGTAAGTACATTTATTATTATAATAGTACAGAGTAAATCAAAAGATTAAATGTGGATAATACAAAAAAACAACGATAAAAATTTTCAAGTGTAATAATTTTCAAGAACCTTCTTTTCCTAACATCAGATTCTTCTCTAAATTTATGGTTCAGAATTCGAATTCTGAAATAGGGGAGGGAGGGGTAATACCAGTCAGGTGGGTAATTCCAGTCACTTAGAATAATTGGTTAAAAATGGCGCTCCTAAGTAAAGATCGTGCCACCATCTAGTATCCAATGTCTTAAATTAGATGCATTGAGAGCGGCCGCGAAATCTGCAGTGTAATTCGATTATCGAAGTTGATGTGCATTTTGTTTATAGTATTCCGAAGAATTTAAAACGATGTAAGTACAAAACTGTATTATTGATTTGTAAATTATTGTATTGTGCTTCTTCGGGAGTATTTAGCCTTATATATTCTGCATTAGCGAACGTCTGAGTTGTGAAGGTTAACTTTGAGGTTAAGTTTGTTTAATAAAATTATGTTTCGGTTAATGCCGGTCACAGCAGGTGAGGAAATAGCGGTCATGACTGGTATTACCCCACACGTATTTATATGTTAAGATGACCGGTATTAGCCCAAACGTATGTATATGTTAAGATTATCGGTATTAGCCCTGACGTATGTATACGTTAAGATAACTGGTATTATTATTATTGTTATTATATGTTAAGACTTGAATACAATAATAATAGTAGGTATCTCGATTGTATTAATGATTACAATAATACCTAATATATGTATACCTAACTATTGAAGATATATTTATTTCAGATGCCTAGAAAATACAACAAAATAGGGAAAAAGGCCCAGTGGAGTGCCGAACAGCTTGAAAATGCTATACAATTTATTGAAGAGGGGCACTAAATACGGGAAGCCAGTAAAAAATACGAAATACCATTTAACACTCTGCAGGAAAGAAAATCAAAAAATAAAAAATCTGCACCACAGATGGGTAGACCAACTACCTTATCCGTGGAAGAAGAAGCCGCTCTAGCTGATCGCATAAAATATATGGCAGATTTATATTATGGCGTAACTCCCAAGGAAGTTAGGCGAATCGCTACTAATAATATAAAGCATAGTTTTCCACACACTTCAAAAGTGGCAGGAAAAGACTGGTTTTATGCTTTTTTAAGAAGAAATCCCACCCTCAGTATTCGGAAACCGGAGGCAACCAGCCTAAATCGAATAACCAGTTTTAACCGAACAGAAGTTGGAATGTTTTACTCGAATTTAGAATCAGTCATGTCCAAATACAACTTTCCGCCTAATCAAATTTATAATGTCGATGAAACAGGCATATCGACTATTCAAGATCCTGGTACAATTGTTGCGACAAAAGGCAAAAAGCGCGTTGGCTCTGTAACAAGTTGGGAGAGGGGAAAAACAGTGACTGTAATTTGCTGTATGAACGCGGCAGGAGGATATATACCTCCAATGTTTATTTTCCCCAGGAAGAGGATGTCACCTCTACTATCCAGAAATGGGCCCCCATGTGCTGAATATAGGTGCTCGCATAATGGCTGGTCAAACGAAGATTTATTTTTTGAGTGGGTTAAGCACTTTATAACATATTCCAAATGTAGTAAAGAGAATTCAGCTTTAATTATCTTAGATAATCATACCAGTCACATAACATTAAAACGTACAACTTGAGTAAAGAAAATGGAATTTGCATGTTATCAATTCCACCGCATGCTTCACACAGAATGCAGCCCTTAGATGTAACACTATATTCACCACTAAAAGCTGCATTTCGAAGGGAATGTGATTTGTACATGAAGTCAAAGGCGCTATTTAAAATAACCCCTTACGATCTGGCTGAACTTTTCCACAAAGCTTATTCTAGAATCACTACAATGGCTGTTGGAATTTATGGATTTGAAACAACTGGAATATATCCAATAGATCCCAATAGATTTACCGACGAGGATTTTCTGCCATCGGATACTTTTAAGATGACAAATGATATGGAACCTATGGTAGTTATGGAAAATGTTGATATTTCGATTTGTGATATTACGAATAAATGCCCATCTTTTTCCAGGGAACAAACTCCACCAATGACTGTTGCAGCTCCACTGTACTCAGTCCAAAAACCACATAGTTCCATCATCAATCCTTCAAATAATTGCAGTGACGCTACCTTCTACATCCAAAGAGAAGCAGAAATCACTATATGAAATATCTACAGTATCTTTTTACAATCTTTTACCAGTCCCTTCTACCAGCAACAACAAAAAGTCAGTTAGTCGAGCTAAACAACATTCGCAAATATTAACTAACTCGCCCCTTAAGCAACAATTAGAAGAACAGGCGAAAAAAAAGCAGCAAAAGTAAAAGCAACAAATGTTAAGAAACCAATGTTGGTGAAAAAAGAAAAAGGGTTTTAAGAAAAATTTGAAAAAATTATTACAGAGTGACTCTGAAGAAGATTATATAGACGTAGAAAACATATGCCAAGATGATGAGTTGGACGAAATTGAATACGATAACCAAGGCGAACACATCAAGTGTTTGATTTGTGAAGATTTTGGAAAAGATGATGAAATGTGGTACCGTTGTGTAATATGCGGTGGTTGGGTTCACGAGTTGTGTAGTGGGTGGGATACGCCCGAGAACTACAAATGTGACATTTGTATAAAAAAATAACATTTTCTGGTTTTTACCTTCATTATAAGAGTGTAGAAGTTTTGTTTTTATTTTATATTGGCAGTAAATTGAGTAATATATTAATTCTGTCGTGTAGGTTGAGTCTATCTTATTATTTTTTCAAAAATAAAGTATATATGAAATACATCCATTTAAAAAGCTCTAAAAATGCACTGACTGGAATTACCCGCCGAGTGGGTGAATACTGGTCAACGCCTACTTGATAGTAATTGCGTTATATATTTTTCGCAGTTTATACTTTCTATTTAAATTTTATTCCACAGCTTAGCCATTAGTTAAGAGTATAGAGTGTGATAGTTTAAATTAACAGTCATAATATTCTTTGTCGTTTATACACGATTTCCGCTATTCCCCCACACGCCCCTACATTTTACATCTGAAAAATAGCGATTTTGCTTCCTTACTTACATTTATATGTTCAGAAGACTTTAGCAGATTTTTATGAAATCACCACAAATTATTAAACTATTTCCGTTAATTTTTACAAAAATGGATTCCATTTCTTTACATATCATAAAAAAATATTCAGTAGGTTTCAATAAACCACCTTCAGAAAGATGGTTTACCCATGAGAATGAACCGCCACTGTTGGCTGGAATGTATCCAAGATTTTCCTTTCTGAAAGCTATGAATCCGGCTATGTTTTCCAAGCCATCATGTTGTTATTCTGATAACCCGTTAACGATAACATCCTCAACATGAACATTTTCAGGTATTTCCAAATTGCTGAATATATTACCGGTAACAATTTCAGGATTGTCATTTTCTACATTACTATCCAAAATGTGCATGCTCGATGTACTTGTAGTTGCAATATTAGGAACAGGAACATCATCAGGCATCACATTTGAGGATTCTGATGTAATTTCATCATTTCTAAACATAATATAATTTTTGAGTCTATACTTGAACTACAGAGCTGTTGGATGGTCGTACAGACCACCAATTGTTCTAATAATGGAAAAAATCCTTCCAGAGGATCCTGGTTCATATGGTATGTTAGTAAATATTTTATATTAAACTCTGTTTTCAGATCATTGAACAGTAATTTCAATGATGAAATGCTAATCAAAATTCCCTTTTGAAAAGGCAATAATGCTTTAGAATTTGGTTTTCTTAAATTTTGAATGATTTTTGCCCTATAATCTAAAATACCATTTTGCTCGTTTACATTCAAACCATAAGCTTTAGTTCGATTTCGTGAATCAGTTACAGCAACCTTACTGACGAAAATGATAAAAGCCAGTCATTAGTAATTTTAACACATTAGTGCTTAGCGTTAACATATGGCAACTTTGAACACAGTACTACATAAAATTCTACCGAGAGTCAAGTAGCGATCAGATAAGTGTAGAGAGGGCAAGGAGCGGTGGTCGAGACGCCAGCAGTGCTAGGAAATAAATGTTTGGCAGTTTCCAGTAAATAGTTGAGTTATAAGGTTATGTGGAAATTTGGTGTATTGACGAGGAGTGAAAAAAAATGGACATTCGCTTTCAGTAAGTAATATATCTCTCACAAACTTACAAAATTCACCATTTTGTGATTTTATCCGTGTAATATATACCTAAATGAAAGAGTATTTGAATCTATTTAATAATTTGTGTCTATGGTTCATTTACGACGACCTTCGAAATGTAGTTATTGCCATATGGCAACGCTAAGCGGTTACGGGAGCTAATAATGTACGTTTTCTTTTAGGAGAGGTTTTTCGCTTGCCGATGCATTGGATATGATAGAAAATGACGCGATCGAGGAAGATATGTTTATAGAGCTTCCAGAAGCAAATATTGAGACTGATGAAGATTCTGGCGACGAAGAGAGTGGGTAAGCAATGTAAAAAATGTAATCAGGTATATAAATAAACGAATTTTGTATCTACTTACAGCCACATTGATAATCTTACACGTCGCCAATTGACAGCCGGTGCAGAAATAAGACTGAATGATAATAGTCGAGTTGGTGTAAATTATGATGCAGTAGAAGCTATCGAAGAGATTTCGGCTGATCAACTTATGCCTGGGGCAACAAAAAGGTGGATTTCTGAGAAAAGCAACAAAAAAATCAGTACTGAAATGGATAATAAATGCGGACTTGAAAGTTACAACACCATTATCATTACCTAGCCCTGAGTACTCGAAGTATAAACAATTAACGATAGTTGAAATATTTGAACAATTTATTGATGTTGAGTTTATTGAGAATATAGTAAAATAAACTCGTCGGTATGCTTTGTTTCTGAACTGCTCTGATCCGAACATAACAACCGATGAAATCAAGTGCTTTATAGCAATTTTATGTGTTAGTGCTTACAATGACTTGCCGTCAAAACGACATTATTGGAGTTCTGGGGAAGATTTAAAAAATGTAGCTGTCTCTGATTCTATGCGCGGAGGTATACTTATGCAGATTTGCCGCTTTTTACATTTTACGGATAATACGAAACCAGACTAACAAGACAAGGCATGGAAATTACTCCCAATAATGAAAATGTTAAAAAATCGTGTATAAATCCAAAAGTTGGACATTTGGTCAGTTCTGATCTGCATCAAAGAAAAAGCTCTAATTCTAAAGATTATTACGAAAAATTATTTGGGAAGGCCAGCAGTTCTCTTGTTCTGTTAGATGAGCTCCCAGATGAAAAGCGAAATCTGAGATATCATTTTTATATGGGCAATCTATTTTCTGGGTCAATTTTATTTTCGTTTACGAGATTTAGCGGTTATTTTTGTATTGGGGCAATTCGAGATAATCGAATTCCTAAACCATGTTCTTTGCTTATCAGAACTGAATTTGAAAAAAGAGGGTGCTATGAACATACAATTGAAAAAAATGGTGGGCGTGGGATGAATAATGCTGATGTCACGATGTCACGGTGGGTCATAGGTCGTCTGGTGTTCAAGAAGCTTTTCAAGTCAAACGATATTCCCAATATGAGAAAAGACTTGTGTATATATCCAGACCAAAAAAAATAGGTTTGTACAATAATTATATGGGAGGAACTGACCAGATGGACCAGAACGTCAATACATATCGAATCAACATGCGTTCAAAAAATGGTATTGGTTCATTTTCACCTAGATGCTTAACGTGGCTCTCCAAAATAGTTGGATATTATATAAGAAAAGTAAAAATGAGAAGATACCACAATTGAATTTTAAACGAGAAATTGCGATGACGTATTTAATACGATATGGAACTGCAAGTAAGGAGTCTGGTAAACCAGCTACGTCTTCTGATGCGTCGGACAGTCGCATATCAGACGCCATTAGATTTGACAGAATGGATCATTTTGTTAGAAAAACTCCAAATAATACAAAACGAAGATGTGCAAAAAATAATTGCAAGTCCATAGCCAGAAGAAAGTGTTCCAAGTGTTTCCAAAGCTTTCACACAAACTAAGTGTAAGTTTATTTAAAAAAAAAACTCGATGTAATAGTTTGATTCAGTTCATTATGCTACTTTTAATAAGTATTTGCAGTTATATTTTGACTTTTCAAATAAATTATTTTTATTTTGTTCAAACAGTTGGTATCCGCATAGCAGTGAAAGCGCTTAGCGCTGCCATATGACAACAGCCATTATCTCGTAAGCAGTAACTGCATGAGCATTCTTTGTTAAGACTTTTTGTCAAAAACATCATTTAGATCAACAATATCGTTACATAAACTTAAAAAACTAACTCGTACGCTAATGGGTTAAGTAAATGTGAGTATTCTATACAATTATTATCTGTCTTATATAAACCTAAAGTTCCCAGCCTTGAAACGGCTTTAGATGTAGTATGCGAGAATAATTTTGTTGCTAATTGTACTTTCTGGCGTGCACTTTTAAGTTAAAAAGCTTTCATTGATTTTATGGGAAATATTAAAGTCTAAATTTTGTGTGTTTTGTAGTTCTACTATTGGTTTAGAAGTGATTATTTTACCTTCATGTACGAAACCTGTATCAAGGAAATGGTTACGTAGAAGTTTTATCATGTGACGTGTATCTACAAAAACATAAATATTCTTGTTATTTCCTGGTTTTTCAAACCATGTTTTTTGTATAGAAATTTGTAAATCTTTTTTTTTTTTATGATTGTGGACCTGAACAGGCTAAATTAGGCCTATCGTGCTAAAGCACTCAGGAACACTTAGGTGGATGGATAGAGGTATAATGAAATGCCAATAGATGCCTATGAACTGCTACCTTAAATTTTCTCATATCATAAGTGAGAGGAAAACAGGAACTAGGGAGATCATTCCAGAGTTTAGAAGACGTGTAGGAAAATGTGGATTGCGCCCGTTTGGTACGACATGTGGAGATTTGTACTGCATACTTATGATGTGAATAAGCGAACCGAGTGTTTCTCGCAGAGATAGCCCGAGATGGTATCAAAGAATATAATTCAGCAGCACAATAGCCGTTGTAATAACAATAATACAAAGAAAGAACTGAAACCATCCTTCTATGCTCAAGGGACTGTATGTGAGAAGTTAAGGACGAGTCATTTATAAGCCTAATCGCTCTCTTTTGAATACGATCAACGATGTCGAGAGCGTATTGGGGAGCACTAACCCAAAGGTGAGAATTATATTCCAGATGAGGCCGAATTTGGGCCTTATACAGCAGAAGGATTTGTCGAGAGGTAAAGTACTGCTTAGATCTGTACAAAAAGCCTATTCTACGAGCAGCTGTTTTGGTAGCTCACAGAAGATGGTCAACCCATGAGAGATTTGAAGATACAGCCATACCCAACAGAGTAATAGAGTCTGAAAACTTAAGAACTGAGCCATTCATACTTACAACAGGAAATAATCGATCTTTTTTGGCGGACATAAGGCAACACTGAGTTTTGTTAGCATTAAATTTAACTAGATTATTGCTTCCCCACTCGAGAATACGTTGAATGTCTTTGTTGATTGAATTTGCCATTTCAGCTTTAATTTCTTGAATTGACATAGGAGGTGGATTATCACTATGACATTCAATACATATCGAATCAACATGCGTTCAAAAATGGTATTGGTTCATTTTCACCTAGATGCTTAACGTAGCTCTCCAAAATAGTTGGATATTATATAAGAAAAGTAAAATGAGAAGATACCACAATTAAATTTTAAACGAGAAATTGCGATGACGTATTTAATACGATATGGAACTGCAAGTAAGGAGTCTGGTAAACCAGCTACGTCTTCTGATGCGTCGGACAGTCGCATATCAGACGCCATTAGATTTGACAGAATGGATCATTTTGTTAGAAAAACTCCAAATAATACAAAACGAAGATGTGCAAAAAATAATTGCAAGTCCATAGCCAGAAGAAAGTGTTCCAAGTGTTTCCAAAGCTTTCACACAAACTAAGTGTAAGTTTATTTAAAAAAAAAACTCGATGTAATAGTTTGATTCAGTTCATTATGCTACTTTTAATAAGTATTTGCAGTTATATTTTGACTTTTCAAATAAATTATTTTTATTTTTGTTCAAACAGTTGGTATCCGCATAGCAGTGAAAGCGCTTAGCGCTGCCATATGACAACAGCCATTATCTCGTAAGCAGTAACTGCATGAGCATTCTTTGTTAAGACTTTTTTGTCAAAAACATCATTTAGATCAACAATATCGTTACATAAACTTAAAAAAAACTAACTCGTACGCTAATGGGTTAAGTAAATGTGAGTATTCTATACAATTATTATCTGTCTTATATAAACCTAAAGTTCCCAGCCTTGAAACGGCTTTAGATGTAGTATGCGAGAATAATTTTGTTGCTAATTGTACTTTCTGGCGTTGTGCACTTTTAAGTTAAAAAGCTTTCATTGATTTTATGGGAAATATTAAAGTCTAAATTTTGTGTGTTTTGTAGTTCTACTATTGGTTTAGAAGTGATTATTTTACCTTCATGTACGAAACCTGTATCAAGGAAATGGTTACGTAGAAGTTTCATCATGTGACGTGTATCTACAAAAACATAAATATTCTTGTTATTTACTGGTTTTTCAAACCATGTTTTTTGTATAGAAATTTGTAAATCTTTTTTTTTTATGATTGTGGACCTGAACAGGCTAAATTAGGCCTATCGTGCTAAAGCACTCAGGAACACTTAGGTGGATGGATAGAGGTATAATGAAATGCCAATAGATGCCTATGAACTGCTACCTTAAATTTTCTCATATCATAAGTGAGAGGAAAACAGGAACTAGGGAGATCATTCCAGAGTTTAGAAGACGTGTAGAAAAATGTGGATTGCGCCCGTTTGGTACGACAAGTGGAGATTTGTACTGCATACTTATGATGTGAATAAGCGAACCGAGTGTTTCTCGCAGAGATAGCCCGAGATGGTATCAAAGAATATAATTCAGCAGCACAATAGCCGTTGTAATAACAATAATACAAAGAAAGAACTGAAACCATCCTTCTATGCTCAAGGGACTGTATGTGAGAAGTTAAGGACGGGTCATTTATAAGCCTAATCGCTCTCTTTTGAATACGATCAACGATGTCGAGAGCGTATTGGGGAGCACTAACCCAAAGGTGATAATTATATTCCAGATGGGGCTGAATTTGGGCCTTATACAGCAGAAGGATTTGTCGAGAGGTAAAGTACTGCTTAGATCTGTACAAAAAGCCTATTCTACGAGCAGCTGTTTTGGTAGCTCACAGAAGATGGTCAACCCATGAGAGATTTGAAGATACAGCCATACCCAACAGAGTAATAGAGTCTGAAAACTTAAGAACTGAGCCACCCATACTTACAACAGGAAATAATCGATCTTTTTTGGCGGACATAATGCAACACTGAGTTTTGTTAGCATTAAATTTAACTAGATTATTGCTTCCCCACTCGAGAATACGTTGAATGTCTTTGTTGATTGAATTTGCCATTTCAGCTTTAATTTCTTGAATTGACATAGGAGGTGGATTATCACTATGAGCAGACTGAGATGAACTACAGTGAAGAGTGCTATCGTCAGCAAAGCAATGGATGGGGTTAGTTGTTGAAGAAATAAGGTCATTTATGTACAGCAGAAAAAGTGTCGGCGCTATAAAGAAAAAAAGTGTAGGCGCTGTAAAGAAGAAGTGTAGGCGCTATAAAGAAAAAGTGTAGGCGCCATAAAATCTGACCAAAGTCCTCTGTTGCTGCCACCCAGGTCACTGTTTATGATATATACTGGGTAACCCACGTTTTCAACTTTTCTTATAATTTCAAATAATAACTGTTTAGTCTTCTTACAGGCATAATTACAAAATATTGGTTGCTTCCAATTACCACATATGCCTCTCGCCATTACCACCTGAACATAACTTGATGGGCCTAAAGTTGTATCAGTCTTCTTGTCATAATCTATCGAATTTTAATTTCGTCAAACAGAAGAACACAAGCACTCTCCATTTCAGAAAGGGAAAACCTCTTCATGAGTGTCAGTACCATGTTTAGGACACCTACAAACTAAAATCATTTGTGTAGATAATGATAATTAAAATAAATACCAAACAATTTATAGAAAATATTCACACATACATTGTCTGGTATTTTTACAAAACAATCATTTGCCCTAATTTAAATTGATTAATTCATAAAATAAGTAACGATGTCGACTTACATGGATTCACATTAATCTTCGATTACTACATTCGTAATGTTGAAACTCCTGGTAAAACATAGTTACGCTTTCTTAATAATCTGCAGGCGCGTGGACCTCCTGCATGTAATGATATTGCAGAAGCAACATCCGATACTGATCTTTGAATTTACTTGCCCGCCTTCAGTTTTCGAAGTTGGTTTTCAGTGAAAACTTTTTGTACCGATTGCAATTCTTGATTTTGCTCTTCAACAATGGCTTGAAGACGCGCACATTCATCTTCAAGAATTTTTATTTTTACTGAATCATTTTCTGTCCTGAAAAATATATTTGTTTACAAAATAAATTCTGTGAAATAAACCTTTCAGTTTGAGAAGCAACACTTATACATTTTTCTTGCTGTATTTTGAAGGTAATTTCTTCCCTTGTTGCAGGTAAATCTTGTTTATTTACATTAGATTGTAACTCGTTCGGTCTAGAAAACCTAAATAAAAATAAAAACACGTCATTATTCAAATACCGTTTTGCTTACGCATGTAATTTTTTAACAATTGTCATCTTTCCACTTTTTCCTTCAGTTTGATATCCTTGTGAGGCACCTTGATTAACTTTACTGAAGGTACTGATTCAGGCTTTAGCTTCCATTTATTGATTCATTGACAATATACCATTTTAACACTTCAAATTAGAAACTGCTGCACGATAGTAGAATGAGGCTAGCTGAGAGACAAAAATGGTGGGGGAAGTCACACCCACGTGGCCGTGGCCATTTCCCACCCCTATTTTGACGGCTTCTTTTAGGGGGCGTTTTTCAACCCCTTGATGGCATTTTCAACCCCTTGATGGTATTTTTACCCCTAATTAGTGCCCGTTTGGCTGTATTAAGAGCCTTTTTGGCAGTTCAACCCCTGAGGCTTCCTTTCGGGGACGATTTTAAACCCCTTGACGGAATTTTCAGCCCCTTTTTGGCAGTATTAAGGGCCTTTTTGTCAGTCCACCCCAGTGTTTGTGGAGAGGGACGGTCACGTGACTGGTGTGTGTATGGTCACGTGACGTTTTCATCCCTAATTAAGGCCGTTTATGCCTTTTTGTAGTTCAACCCCTGGTGAATAGGCAAATGCGAGCGCATACGGTATT
>JARFJB010000124.1:20000-32500 GCA_036346205.1 Vesta saturnalis | reverse complement strand
CGTGTTAGAATAATAACATGAAGTCTAAAGGGAATACCGTAATGTTGAAAGGCAATGGACACCTTCACGCTAAAATGTAATTTTGCATAACTGTAATTTATGCAACTGCAAGGTAATATTCTAATTTAATACTGGTTGTCACTGTTTATCACTATTGCCATTGATTAATAGCTTTTTTTCACTACCAATCAAGTAAGTAGCACTTACAAAATGTCGTTCGAGGGAAGTACACCATATTTTCAAGTTGGTATGACAACTGGGATAGGTATAGGTATAATATTATTTTCCTAGGGAAGTAACTGTTGATATTGTTAAAAAGTGGACATCACCATAAGTGTAACTTAATTATTTATTCATATTAATTGTAAACGTACATGTACAATTGTTTATACTTAAAGATCTATTAGCAGCCATATCTTCAGAGATTTGCACATTATTGGATATGTTTTTCATCAACTGACAAACGGTTATTATAGGACCAATGCAAAGACCACTATTTAACTTTGCTACAATGAAATGAGGTTCTCCTAATGTATTTTTGTAATAAAATCATAAAATAATTACTAATAGACAATTTAACGTGTTGATAGTGAAAAAAATAATATACTTTACACAGGAAGTAAGGTTTCACTCTACTTCGCCTTGTTAAATCATTCAAACAATGCTCGTTAGAGTATCCTATTTACTTTCCTTGTAAAGCAATATACTATTTATGTTTTAAGTTGCAAAATAAGCGTGTTTTTTGCACTAACTGTAGGATTTGGCAAACAAGCGTTTTTACACCGTGTTTTATATAAGATTTTTTGCAGTCATTGTGGAAAGCTGTCACATTCGATACGTTTTAGGTTTATATGAATTAAAATAAATACATATTATTGTTACGTATACCTAATACTTTTCAAAATTGTACCTTTAATTTTAATAATAAATTAGTGTAATTTCAGGATAAAAATGAGTAATTAAACATTAAAATTTCCTCTTATGACTTGTGGTAAATTGAGATTTCATTTTGACATTTGTGTTGAAACGAATTACTTTTGACAAGGTGTATGTTAAAGAGTTGATATTTTGTTACTAAGTTTCAAAAAATATTGTAAAATAGAATCCATGCATTAAAACTTCTAAAAAATCCAATAAATAATTAACCCACAGACTTTTAATTCTACAATTATATCATTGTATATGTTGAGGTAAATTATTCATAAACTAAAGCGGATTATTATAAAAATTTTAGCATCCCTGGTGGGGATCGAACCCACGACCTTTGGATTAGAAGTCCAACGCGCTATCCTCTGCGCCACAGGGACATGTTCACTCGGATCGCAAAAGGTATTGAGGAACGAAATAAATAATCGATTATGAATACATAAATATAAATTACACAATTAAACTAATTCTGTGTCCCCTATTAACGGCAATGAAAAGAAATTTTTGTATTTTCAAGTATTTTATAATAAATGTTTACTGATATTAATATTGTGCATAACCATGATTTTTTTGTTTTACGACTGTAAGTTTAATCTTTATATACAAACTATACAAAGACTATGAATTTGTACAATCATTACTAATGATTAATGAAATACTAGAATTTGAAGCTGAATCTACACTTTCTTATCTTTTGCATTTTACTTAGTTTCTGGGTTTCTGTTATTTATGCTTATTGTAATAATTCAACTTTAACTACGAATAAAAATTCTAATTTTGATATTTACTTTTGGGGCAATTTTTTATAAGCTTGAATATTGCCAAATTCCCGAAAAAATTGATTAAAGAAAAACGTATTTTTTTAAACAAAGTTTTTTTATTTTATTTGCCCCTGCTAGAGCAATTGTATTAACTAATATTTGAGCAATATAATGATATTGGCCGATTGCACACGTGTAATGTTTTGTAATTAAAACGATAAGAAGTTATTTTAATTATGAACCAAGTTATGAATTTTGTTGTAATAAACAAATCGCATGATTTATTTAATTTAAAATAAGTTCTTCTTATAAATATATTTGATTGCATATTGAGCACAGATTATAACCATAAAACAAAACATTAAATTCCAATAAAGCCCTTGATCCCTCGTCAACAGAGGAAACCACCAACAAAATGTTTTAACATTTCCTTTGGTGCATTATTTCACCGTTACGGAGAAAATTGAAAAAATATTAATTAACTATGAAATTAGAACTATTTTCAAACCTACAAGAAGGATTAAAGAACATTTAAGCTAATCTAAAGATGCTCCATTATTAACTTCTGTCACATCTCAAAAAGTAAAATTTTCAGGAGAGCTTGTTGAAGTGTACGAATAATTTAAGAATGTTTGAATGTGTGTTAAACCATCTTGTAGATACGAGGGCCACTATTTATATTTTGAGCCTTGGCAACACTGATTGCAGTTAGGCGCCGTTTCCATAGAAACGTCTGACAAAAAATAAAATGCTTCTTTGGTACTACACACACTTATGTACATGGCAGCATTACGGTAGCTCTGAACTAAATAGAATTTTGAAAAAAAAAAGAACGAATATTAAACTCGAGCGCTATAAAAAAATTATAGGTTTTCGTAAAAATCCAACTTCCTTTTTATATGCTGGTTTTAGGCTTGGGTTTTTCTTTTATTTTTTAAAACCACGAGAGAACGAAAGTCATTTACCTTGTAAGATGTTTTGTAAAAAAACTCTTAAGAATTACCTTTTGTAACCTTCATTGCACATCTTAGAGACCTGAACTATCTCGTCTTCCTCATTTTTAAAAACTTTTTTCATTCCAATTTCTTGGTGTCAAAAAAATTCTGAAAAGATCATTTCGTGAACTCCGTAGTGTTTTCCACACTTCTTGGTTTCTTTTATTATTGAAACATGTGCACCTGGGACGTAAATTAGAAAAGACCTTCCGCATTTTTTTAAAGCGCTTACAACTACATAGTGCACATTACCTCCCTCGTTCTGCGTATGTCCGATTATAAGAAATTTGTGAGTGATTAAGTTTATTTGCTAAATTTCAAATAGCATGACTATAAAGGGTAAGAAATAAATCTATTTTTATTTTGCTCTGCGCAAATATCACTATAAAATATAATATCGATGTTTTCAAAGGTCTTTGATTCAAGTCAACAGAATGGTACCACAAACATGAACCGATTTCATTGGCACATCTGGTAGCGTGATCATCATTTCGTACAAAGGAATTAGTTTTAGTAGACTGTAGTTCGTAAATAGTCAAATTGCACGTATTCAGTTTAGAGACATTATAAAGCGAAGAAGCATTTCCTTATGGATAAGGGAGGGCAGCCCGTAAATCAAACATAGCTGTCACTTTATCCACGGATCTTTTATCTGCTGATTTCTCTTGTCTATAAAGTTCTTTTCCTACTATGTGCAAACTGTACTGGTCCTGAAAGTTTCTTTTTCTTTGGTTCCATATTTTTTACTGACTTTTACTAAATTATAAGCAAAGCCACTGTCTCTTAGTTTTTTATCAAGATTTTTCTGTCATTCTTGAGGGATTTTCTTTCGTTTCCTAACATTTTTTCTGGTAGAGGACAATGATTTTTTACGGAACGCATTTTACTGATTTGACTTGTTAATATCATCATTATAGCTGCTAGACGACGAACTGTCGGGAGAGCTCTTAACATACTATAAGATTCTATTAACTCAAATTTGTGATAATTTCCAATTATCAGCGAACTATAAAACGAGACTTACGTTTTTGAGATGATGAAGCTACAAAGTTATTAGCATTTAGGTCATCCTTGGGGTCATACTTGGTTTGGCCAACAGAGAAACTGAAAAATTCAAAATAGAACTGTGGCATATTCAAATAATATACGGACAGTAACAGCAATCAACCTCAAATTACTACTTAGTTTCTTTAGTGAATTCACATTCCATGTCGTCTATTAAGCCAAATTCTACTTCCTTATTTAATTGGCAAGGGTTGTCCATCTGTCTTTCACTTTCCTTTGTGTAGAATATTTTATCTAGTTCCGCTAAGATTAAGATTATCAAGGTTTGCGTACATTTCTCATTTATGTTTGTTGGTCGATTCACATTCTATACAATTTAATAATTCTACCTCCCGATTTTGTGCAAAGGATTGTTTACTTCTTTTCCGCTTTCCAATGTATAGCATATTTCATCAATTAGATATATTAACCTTTGTGTATAGTATTAAAGAGTAACTTACCTTCTTCTGCTCACGTATCACTGGTCTGCGTAGTAATCAGTTCTATGTCCGCTCATAGTTACTGAAAAGAAAACATTAGGAATAAATTCACATCTTGAAAAAAAGCACAAAACTATACTGTCTCATATCAGAAATTAAAAATGAATAATCGTTATACACTCTATAATCTCTGTTCAAGATAGTTTTACGTTACAATGCCCTATCTCAAAATGTGACTATTTTGCAAAAATAAAATGAACAAAAATTCTACTTACCTTTTACAATAACTGGTTTATTTCCAGATATTGCACAAAAATTCGAATGCAAGTGACTTAAGACGGTCTCGCCTAAACTCGGCAGCGACATTTTTATATATCTTGTATCGTAGCGGTCTCTGTCGGTGAATGGGAAAGGTACACTTGTGACGATTTTACATACAAAACTGACGTTAATTCGAGTGCGTATAGTACGAAACCTCAGAGTAACAACATTTTGAGGCGTGACTCTTCCTCCAAACTGACTATATGAGATGTTCTAGATTGCATCAATCTTAGAAGTCTGCCGTCGCTGACTATGCGCGAAATACTTTAAACCAGAACATTCAATTTGATAATATCGAAATGTTATCAAGGTAAACTGATTATTATGTTCGTCTGCAAAGAGAAGCTATTGAAAAATATCCCAACAAGTTAAACAAGCAAGCTAAGAATTTCAGGTTAAATAGCTTTTGGTATCTGTAATTAGAAAAGATAAAATGGTATGCCTTAATCTTAATTTGAACTGTTGGTGGGTCCAGGTGTTTTACTGTGTTCTTCATAGACCTCGAAGTAAATGCTTTTTCAATTAAGTATGTTAAATTACCGCGCGTGCGTGCGCGTGTGTGGGCGTGTGTGCGCTTGTACGCGGGTGCGTGCGTGCGTGGGTGTATGTGTCGCGTGTGCGCGCGCGCGTGTATGCGCGTTTGTACGCGCGTGCGTGGGTGTGTATGTGTTGCGCGCGTGTGTGTACGTGCCTGCCTGCGTGTATGGATGTACACTAGTATCCACGATAACTCCAGAATGAAAATACCTACGTACTTAAAGTTTTGTATTTAAGCTTGTGTTCATTTGGCTTAGAGCTGATTAGATTTTCGGAGAAATCCAGCGGCGGATAGGGGGTTTTATTAGGGTCAATGTTTTGTTTTTATCAAATATTTCTAAAACAGCTGCATATTTCAAAGATATAAAAATACCGAGATGTAGACCTTAAACATATCGATTATGTTCTATGCAATTTGTTGATATGACGCGTATTTAGCAGCAAAATGTTCCTGAGGTAGAATTTTAGTGTTTTCATTATCTTAATAACGATTAATTTTATAAGAACATGTGTAGGCGTATTTTTCAAAACAAAATAAAAGTAAAAATTGGATAAATATGATTGAAAATGCTAAAGCTGTATTATCGATATTTTTATAGAAGAATAAAGGTATCTAGTTACTATTTTCATGCACAGGGTGGCCAACTAAGAATGCGAGGTACTGTATCTGGGAAACTATCCATCGTAGAGGCTTGCGAAAAAAAAGTTATTACTAAAACGCCAAATACAAAAACCTGGAAAATATTTTCAAGTCTCTGAAATGGCCGCTAGGGGGTGTAGCTGCAACCTTGAATCTAAAAAAGTGACGTTTCTGTGAATTTTGCTACATTAACCTAATAAAGAAATGACTGATCTTTAAAGTCGAGGATAATCTGAACTTTTTTTATTTGGCACTTTTTGACGTATGCCTAAAAATAAAGTGGTGGGGAGTATTCAAAGGTTTCCTTAAATAACCCCCTGTATCTTCAAAACGGCTAAGTCGATTTTAACAAACTTGGGCGCGTTGAAATGTGCTATTCTTGGGCTACAAATGTTATAATATTTGAAGTGTTAGTTTCACATGTCGTCGCTAGAGGGCTTTGTTCGACATTCCGACAAAAACGGTTAATTTTCGCAAAAAAATTAAATGCATTGGTATGATTTTTTTCATGAATAAGTGGCTAAATGATGCCTAAACAACTTTATACAAAAATCCCTTAAATTATTATTTTTTTTAACTATATTTTTCTGGAATTGTTTCTATTATGTAAGCTGTGGCCTAAAAAGGACCGATTTAAAGGAGGAAGGTTTTTAATGCCCCCGTAAATACTCGAAATACTGACCATCACGCTCTATGCTTTGCTGAAGCCTCTCACTAGACAAAACTGCAGCTTCAATTTCGGCTATCGGTATGTTACGTATTGCTTTACGAATCCGATTTTTGATATATTCTTTAGTAGTAGGTTGAGTCCGAAACACGATGCCCTTTAAGCGCCCCCATATCCACCGCTGTAGAAATACTGCATTAATATGCTCTCGCACATTAATAGCAAAATGTGATGGGCAACCATCCAACTGCAAAAACAATTTTTGCCTTGTTTCCAGAGGCACATCTTCCAACAACAACGGTAATTGATTGGCCAAAAAGTCAAGAAATACATTGCCATTTAGGGTTGCTCGAAAAAATATGGCCCAATAATTCTGCCTCCCAGTATGCCACACCATACATTTAAACTCCAACGTCCTTGGCGCTGAACTTCACGCAACCAATGGGGATTTTCTGCAGACCAATAATGCATATTGTGCAGATTGACTCTCCCGTCACTACTGAAGGTGGCTTCATCGGTCCAAAGAATTTGAAATAAAAATTCTCTATTTTCGCGTATCATGCCTAACATCCAATGGCAATAGTCTAACCTTCGATCAAAATCTTCCTCTTTCAAGGCCTGATGCAAAACGACATGATGTGGGCATGATCTTAAAGTAATTAAAAACAGTTTAAACGAATTCCTATATATTTTGATGGCCATTAGAACTTACCTATGGTCCTTCAAAATATTTTGAACCGTTGTCCGTGATATGCCCAACTCAGTGGATAATGCCTTGTGCTAACATGATTATTTCCTTCAATATAGCCCAGTACACGGTTAATATTTTCTTGTGTTCTTGCAATTCTTTGCCTTTGATACGTAGGCTCGTAAGCCGCCACTAATCGGGGAAAAACTCGCAAGGACGCCGATTTGGATATCGAGCCACGTAAACTCTTTTAGCTACTGCGGCATTCTGAAGACATTCAAAATAAACCGCAAGCATATCAACAGCTTCATTATTCGTAAAACGCATTTTGAAAGCACAAAAATTGCTCAAAGTAACGCGAAACCATTAACAACTATTGACAATTTGAGGATAATGTATGTTTTGTTTAGGTATCCGTTTCCATTGCCTGCTTCTATTAATTGTATTTTTCGTATATATCCATAGCATTTAAAATCGCAATTTCTAGGTAACCTATTCAGAGCCGAAATTGAAGCTGCAGCTTTGTCTACCCATAAGAGGCCTCAGCAATGCACAGAGTGATGGTCAGCATTTCGAGCATTTACGGGGGCATTAAAAACCCTCCTCCTTTAAATCGGTCCTTCTTAGGGCCACAACTTACATAATAGAAACTATTCCAGAAAAATATAGTTAAAAAAAAAATAAAACTTTAAGGTATTTTCGTATAAAGCTTTCATTGGCCGATATTTTAGGTTAGGAACAAGATATCGAGATGCGGTTTTCGCGAGCTTGTTTAGGAATCGTTTAGCTACTTGTTCATGTAAAAATGTATTTAATTTTTTTGCGAAAATTAACCGTTTCTGTCGGAATGTCGAACAAAGCCCTCTAGCGACGACATGTGGAACTAACAAAACTTCAATTATTTTAACATTTGTAGCCCAAGAAAAGCTCTTTGCAACGCGCCCAAGTTTGTTAAAATCGGACTAGTCGTTTCGAAGATACGGGGGGTGATTTAATGAAACCTTTGAATACCCCCCACCACTTTATTTTTATAGATACATCAAAAAGTGCCAAACAAAAAAAGTTCAGATTATCCTCGACCTTAAAGATCAGTTATTTTTTTATTAAGTTAATATAGCAGAATTCACAGAAACATCACCTTTTTAGATTCAAGGTTGCAGTTACGCCCCCTAGCGGCCATTTCAGAAACTTGAAAATATTTTCCAAGCTTTTGTTTTTGCCGTTTTAGTAATAACTTTTTTGCGCAAGCCTCTACGATGGATAGTTTCCCAGACACAGTACCCCGCATTCTTAGTTGGCCACCCTGTACTACCTAGAATCCCTGCCGTTTATAGACGATGCTACATTGCTTATGGACTGTCATTTGGATAAGGTTATATTATTACACTTCATATACTAACCAATTTGAATGCAACTGAAGTTATCGAACTATAATCGAAAAAAATATTCAATGGTTGGATATATGAGAATCCCGTGTAACCATGCTGCATAGAGATGAAGATAGTTTTCTGATACGCTGCCATTTAGATAATGCGGTATTATTAGTGTTATACTTCATATACTATAACCTTTAAAAAACATTCCGGAATTGGACATATGGGAATCCTGCATATTCCTTCCGTTCGAGCCGGATATAGCCTGCTTCTGAAGATCAAGCAACTGAAAATATAAAAATTGGCAAGTTTGAAGCGACGGAACAAGCTTACATAGCATGTACGAATCCTATCAATTGCAAACCAATCATTTTCAAGTAGTGCCCTTACCATTTTGAATTTAAACTGAGTACAATACTATTACCATGCTAGTTTAAAGTTACCACATTTGTAGTTTATACATTTACTGACATTAAAGCTCTAATCGTGAAGATACGTTAACAAACTTATATAAAATATTTGACAAATTTAATGACAGTAGCAGATTGTCACTTTCTCAAACTAGTCAGTTGTAGTTGTGTTTGATTGACATTACAACTTGAAATGAATTCAATAAAATAGATTTACAAATAATTGATGTTCGTGAACATGATGAAGTTCAAAGTCATAGCATGTAGCTAATGAATTTGAACTTAAATATTACAATGCACAACGTTAGCAAAAGAAATGATTAAATATTATTAAAAAAATTAAACTCAACGTGATGCAGATCTTTAACATTTAAATAATGATTATACTGAGACGTCTCAATATCTTAAACTACCCACTATTCAACTGTCTAAATTTTCTGGTAATTTTGACAATTGGCTGGCATTCAGGGAATACTTTGAACCATTATCTCATGCAAATAAAACATTAACCCTCGAGAACTCGCGCTATAAGTATTTACTTCACTTGGTCATTCATTTCAACGTGAGTGGGGGTGGTAGTAGAGCCTTCTCTCTAGCTGAGTTTATGATCATACATACCTTACATGGCCAATCTGGCATGTAATCAGTTCATTCCGTGATAGTGATACAGACTGCAAGCACAATGAAGGTATAATGCATTGAACGACGGAATGATGTACCCGACTGACGAGTATTTAAATACACTTCTCGTCAAAATTAGCGAATAATTTAAATTCTAATTGTGAATATTTTCGGAACCCCAGAATCGATTTTGACGACCTTTTTTTTCAAATTGTAGGTTGTAGTATTGGCAATTCAGCCAAGTGACCATCGATTAACTCCAAACTTAATTTTATTCATATACAGGTTGATTCCCTTTAAAGGAAATTTTAGGGTAAATTTTGTAACACACTGTGGAGTGAACTGGTCTTTTTACCAACTTTCTACAAAAACTGCTCAATAGAGCCGTTTATTAGTAGCACTTTCTTTTTTGAATCATCTTTTTATCTTTATTATTAAAGTTGATACAGAGGTGTTTGTCTTTACATGATTTTTTACTAAAAAATACCAAAAAAAAACATTATCTAGCTTAAAGCAAAAGACACTTTACATTATGCCAAGATTTTGAAATGTCAATTATGTTATTTTGAAGTTAGTTTAGCCACTTAAACGTTATTTTTAAGATGTAAGTGTTTCTTAATTTGCGGTTTAAAAATGAATGCATATCACAACTTATCTAAAGCTGAATGTGCGGTAGATATTGCGTTTTATCAAGAAGGATATACTCAAATGCAGTTAGCTCAGAGGTTTTCGGTTTCTCAGGCAAACATTTTTCGTGTTTTAAAGCAATTTAGGGAAACTGGAAAAAACACGAGAAGACTGAACATGGTCGTTCCCGTCTAACTGATCACAGACAAGACCGTTATGTACGTTTACTGGATATTAGAACAAGGTTTACGAATAGTACATTATTAAGCCGCCAATTTATAAAACGTTACAATTTTCCAATAAATCAAAGTACAGTAACAAGAAGACTTGCTGAAAATCAAATAAGGCCATATAAGGCTGCGACTGGTCTAACACTTACCAGATAAGATTGACGACAACGGTTAGTATTTGCTCTTGAACATCAGAATTGGCATGGAGAGCTCTGGGCAAACGTATTGTTTTCAGACGAATCTAGATTTTGTCTTTTTAGTAATGGCGCACGTAATATGGTGTGCAGGGGGCCAGGAGAGAGATACGCTCAATGCAACCTTGTACCTACTGTGACGTATGGTGGTGGGTCTATTATGGTATGGGTGGCATTTCTATAAAAAGGCGAACTGAGCTGGTGATGATAAATCAAGGAAGATTGACAGGTCAGAGATACGTAAGAGACATTCTGGAACCACAAGTTGTGCCCTATGCGGTATTCGCGTGGGAAGAATTAATTTTTATGCACGATAATGCACGGCCACATATTGCTGGAGTGGTATACTCTTTCGTCAAAGGAGTAGGTATTGAAGTTATGAATTAGCCACCACGGAGCCCTGACCTGATCCCAATTGAACATTTATAGGATAGAATGGGCAGAAAAATAAGAGCCCTGGAACGACAGATTTAAACGAGCCCTGAGTGAGGCTGAGTGAGGTTTGGCAACAGTTCCCTCAAGAAGAGATACGACAGCTGATTATAAATATGCCGTGACGTTGTCAGGCTATTAATGCTGCAAGAGGTGGCAATATCCTCTACTAATGACTTTTATATGACTGTATTATATAGACTGTTGATTAAGGTATAAGTTTTTTTTTCACGAGTGCATAAGTTCACAAAAAACCTCTGTATCTCCTTTAATAATGGAGATAAAAAGGTGACTCAAAAAAGAAAGTGCTATTAATAAACGGCTGTATTGAGCAGTTGCTTAATAAGCAACTTTTTGGCAAAAATAATTCTCACCTCCCTTTCTACGGTGAACTTTTAATATAATAATACCGGTGTACGCAAAAAACATTAAGCCTATAAAACGAGTATGTTTTACACAATCTATATAAGTGTATTAGTTAATATAATACAAAAAAACGCGTAAGAAAGCATACACACCACTCCCTGCTGATACAAGCAAGTTCCTTATTCATTTTGACAACAAATGTATAGTTTACTCTCATTATTAAAATAGTGGCAGAATTTGTCTTTAATGTTTTTGCACATTTTGTTACATTTCGAGAGCTATTTGGTTCTAAACTAACGAATGATTCACCATCAGTAGCTCTCTCCAATCTTGTTATCTTCCAGTCTAAGGCCGTATAAGTTCGTGGATGTGTTTTCGTTAAATAATTATGCAAATAACAGCAAGTCAGTATTACTCTCGAGGCCTTTTTAGGCTCGAAAGAGCCGAACTTGTTCTCAACATACCAAATGCACCGTCAATAATAGAAAGTTTGGCGTTGAACATCTCATGTCACCAGTGGGTAAGGCTTCATTAAATTTCGTTTTAGTGCAAACGTTTCGTCTGACACAACAACATGGGGAAATGCTTCATCAATGAATGACAACGGTGCTGGCTCTGGTATATTTAGTTGTCCTGTTTCATATAATTTCCAAAATTTAGTACAAAATAGCACTACACCATCAGCGACACGGCTATTTGTACCAACATCTGCCATGTTTAATTCCTTGTTTGCATTTGCAAGAGCCATCAGTACTATGCTGTAAAAACCTTTATAGGTTTTTGTATTGCTAGATGTTTTCCATCTAAGCCCCCTACGCAGTTACAGAACTGATACATTTCACCAAATTCAGAGGAAATGTTTGGCCATTCCTTTTTTGTTGATGGTACCTAAAATAAAAGAAAATTAAGAACTTTTGTTACAGATTCTTGGAGACGAAAACAATGAAAAAAGAAAAGAAGAAGCAAATGCACCCCTACAAGAAACTAAACAACTTGAAACTCAAGAAACAATACATATATTTCCTCAGTAAACCCCATACCTCCACCTCGACCTCGTTCGACTAATGCTAAAAAAGGTGTCATTGCTAAACAAAATGATTTGTTAGATCGTGCATGCGATTATTTATCCCGGCAAAAAACTACCAATCCAATTGCTTTCGATTGGTCAGAAACGTTGGATCGATTAGCTCCAGCCCAAAGATTGTACGCAAAAAAGCTCTAAATGAC
>JARFJB010000124.1:0-15000 GCA_036346205.1 Vesta saturnalis | reverse complement strand
AGATTTGTGACAAAATTAATGTAGGCTCATAGCAACTTTTACTTGATTTACATTTCTATTGAGTAATGGCAGATAATAATAGAGGGCCATGGAAAACAAATTTTATAGTAAAACGTCAAATTATTAGAACTATTCACTTAATTTATCTTCCTTTTGTTTATTTTTTATGGGCTACTTCAATTTTTAGAAAAAATCAAGCAAAAGTTACTATGAGCCTTCATTAATTTTGTCACAAATCTGTAGTTTTTTAATATTTTTTCATGAAACTTGTGATTTACTCACATGAGAGGTTACTGAATCCAGTGGTGTAGTTAAAATTTCAATAAAAAAATCGCTAATCAAATTTGTCCATTTTCGACATTGAAAATAAATCATAGAAACTTGAAAATTGAAATTTATCTCTAAATTTTGTCACAAAGTGAGTCTTTGATGGTGTATCTTTTAAAAAAAGTCCCGTCAAAATCAGATAATAGACACATTTTTTACAGGGGTGTTTCCATTCAAAATGTGTCACACAACTGCCTACATTAATTTTGTCATAGGTCTGTCATTTTTTAATTTTTTTTCATGGAACTTGGGATTTACCCATATGAGAGGTTACTGAATCCAGTGGTGTAGTTAAAATTTCAATAAAAAAATCGCTAATCAAATTTGTCCATTTTCGACATTGAAAATAAATCATAGAAAGCCTTGAAAATTGAAATTTATCTCTAAATTTTTGTCACAAAGTGGAGTCTTTGATGGTGTATCTTTTAAAAAAAGTCCCGTCAAAATCAGATAATAGACACATTTTTTACAGGGGTGTTTCCATTCAAAATGTGTCACACAACTGCCTACATTAATTTTGTCATAGGTCTGTCATTTTTTAATTTTTTTTCATGGAACTTGGGATTTACCCATATGAGAGGTTACTGAATCCAGTGGTGTAGTTAAAATTTCAATAAAAAAATCGCTAATCAAATTTGTCCATTTTCGACATTGAAAATAAATCATAGAAAGCCTTGAAAATTGAAATTTATCTCTAAATTTTGTCACAAAGTGGAGTCTTTGATGGTGTATCTTTTAAAAAAGTCCCGTCAAAATCAGATAATAGACACATTTTTACAGGGTGTTTCCATTCAAAATGTGTCACAACTGCCTACATTAATTTTGTCATAGGTCTGTCATTTTTAATTTTTTCATGGAACTGGGATTTACCCATATGAGAGGTTACTGAATCCAGTGGTGTAGTTAAAATTTCAATAAAAAATCGCTAATCAAATTTGTCCATTTTCGACATTGAAAATAAATCATAGAAAGCCTTGAAAATTGAAATTTGTCTCTAAATTTTTGTCATAAAGTGGAGTTTTCGATGGTTTCATTAAAAAAAAGCGTTAACATAGGATTATAAATACATTTTTTACAGAGAGGTTTCCATTTGAAATGGGTCACACTGTATATATATATATATATATATATATATATATATATATATATATATATATATTATATCTCTATCTGACACGAAGTTTTAAACACCATTCTGACAGAATATTTTTTTTGTTTTTACAATGTTGCCTGTTTTCGTTATGAACGTATAAAAAAGAGTTACCCTAAACAAATTATAATTAAAATTACTTCATTTATTTTAATTTTCTAACTTAACATGAAGTGCTCGTCTCTCTCTCTGTCTCTCTCTCTCTCTCTCTCGTCTCTTCCTCAAACAAACAAATCTCAAAAAAAATCACCTGGATCAAATCAAACAATCAGATCGTGTTTTCGTGTTGGCGTGTTCGCATGTTTCCGCGTTTGCATGTTGGAAAAGAAGCCCTAAGGACAAGAACCAATATTCGCGGTTACGTCATAGAGGATCGCCCTATTAAGGAAAGGGATCGAAGACCCTAACACAAGTTCCTATACCTGTCTTATGTGATAGTATAAGGACTCGGAACACGTACCAGTAGAGAAGTGGGAGTCGTGGAAACTGCCTTCGTTGAAACCATCGCATCGCAAAATGTTACCTATATGACGATGATGATATGCTCTTCCAGCAGATCTAAAGTAACTAAACTCAAATGTACGTATTTATAGTATCTTTTCCAAGGCTAAATTAAGTCATTGAAAATTCCTAAAGCCAAATTACGTGGAAAAAACACAGTCACGGAGTAGGTTAGGTTAGGTTCTGAATTTGACTAAAGTAGATTTGATTCTGAGCCACCAAGGCTACTCCGATTCTCGGCCCCAAGGTCAAATTACGCCGTCCATATGGGCGAGTACAAAAAGTTAAAGAATTCTCATATCTATGTAATAACGATAGTGGTGAATAAAGTTTGTATATTATCCTTTGCTTGTACTTAAAATGTAACCACCATCGAGTGAGCATCATTCTTATAATATATTCTCCTGTTTATAAGCCAACATCAGCGGACATTAGAGATTTTACTGACTTCTTAATAAACTAATATAACCGTTCGAGATGATGATGAAAACGATGAAGTGAGTGAGGTGAATGTATCTCAAATCCAAGATGGTGGTGATGATTCACAAAAGAGCGATGAGGTAGAGGAGAAGGACGCATCTCAAAATCATGATGGTAGCGACGAATCACGGTCGAAGAAGAAGACCGATAAAAATGTAATTAAATAAATGATGTATTGTTTTTAAAAATATATTTTCGAACTCTAAGTTTTCCTGAATTTTTTATTAATAAAGTTGTTTCCCGAAGGGACGTTCGGACCTGTTTATAAATCTAAAACCCTTTTTTTATAGAGGTATTTCCGCTAAGTCTGGTCTTGTATGTAAAATAGAAGCCTAAATTCTACTTTTCATCGCGCTTATGTTTTAATATCAAAACTGAAATTTGTTTTCTAGAATGTAAACATCGAAAATTGACAATGGATGTCGCTTTATTTAGTACCTTTTAATATCAAAAAATGATCTTCAAGGTGAAAATCATTTTAAAGTGTGCGAGTAAATAAAAATTCGTATAAGCAGGAAAGGTCGCACTAACGATGCTACAGTTAATGCAAAAGGACAATTAGATGCGAAATTAGAATAAGTGTGAGAGAGATAATTAGGTTTTTGCTACTTGGGCCTAAGTTGAAGTTTAGTTATATTTGTTATTGCATTGTATACGTATTTAAGGTAATTGCGCATTTTCAATAACGACTTAGGACGTTCAGCCTTGTTTATAAATCTAGAGCCCCTTATTTGAGAGGCATTTCCGTTAAGGCAGTCCTTGGATGTAAAATAATATAGTGGTCTGACCTCGAGTTTGGTTATATTTGTTTGTTATTGTATATGCGTTTTACTAATTTAAATGTAAAACATATTTTTATCATTGTATGCAAAACGTGGAAATAGTGTTATGCGCTAATTTGATGATCGTATATTGACAGCAATCTCGTTTTTTTTGCATGCTGTAAGTTAAATCAGGCTGTTATTTTTTTAAGAGCTGGCTTTAATAGATGTAAGTTAAATCTATTTGATATTTTTGAACTGTGGTTGGTTATAGCGAGCTGTACCAAACCAAATCGATATTTCTGAACTGGAAGCTGGTTTTCGCAAGCTGTAAGTTTTGATTTGATTGATTGAGATTGATTGAGATTGATTGAGATTGATTGAGATTGATTGAGATTGATTGAGATTGATTGAGATTGATTGATTGATTGAGATTGATTGAGATTGATTGAGATTGATTGAGATTGATTGAGATTGATTGAGATTGATTGAGATTGATTGAGATTGATTGAGATTGATTGAGATTGATTGAGATTGATTGATGATTGATTGAGATTGATTGAGATTGATTGAGATTGATTGAGATTGATTGAGATTGATTGAGATTGATTGAGATTGATTGAGATTGATTGAGATTGATTGAGATTGATTGAGATTGATTGAGATTGATTGAGATTGATTGAGATTGATTGAGATTGATTGAGATTGATTGAGATTGATTTAGATTGATTGAGATTGATTGAGATTGATTGAGATTGATTGAGATTGATTGAGATTGATTGAGATTGATTGAGATTGATTGAGATTGATTGAGATTGATTGAGATTGATTGAGATTGATTGAGATTGATTGAGATTGATTGAGATTGATTGAGATTGATTGAGATTGATTGAGATTGATTGAGATTGATTGAGATTGATTGAGATTGATTGAGATTGATTGAGATTGATTGAGATTGATTGAGATTGATTGAGATTGATTGAGATTGATTGAGATTGATTGAGATTGATTGAGATTGATTGATTGATTGATTGATTGAGATTGATTGATTGAGATTGATTGATTGAGATTGATTGATTGAGATTGGTTGATTGAGATTGATTGATTGAGATTGGTTGATTGAGATTAATTGATTGAGACCGATTGATTGAGATTGATTGATTGATTGATTGGGATTCATTGATTGATTGAGATTGATTGAGATTGATTGAGATTGATTGAGATTGATTGAGATTGATTGAGATTGATTGAGATTGATTGAGATTGATTGAGATTGATTGAGATTGATTGAGATTGATTGATTGATTGAGATTGATTGAGATTGATTGAGATTGATTGAGATTGATTGAGATTGATTGATTGAGATTGATTGAGATTGATTGATTGAGATTGATTGATTGAGATTGATTGATTGAGATTGATTGATTGAGATTGATTGATTGATTGAGATTGATTGATTGAGATTGATTGATTGAGATTGATTGATTGAGATTGGTTGATTGAGATTAATTGATTGAGACCGATTGATTGAGATTGATTGATTGATTGATTGGGATTCATTGATTGATTGAGATTGATTGATTGATTGAGATTGATCTGATTGTTTGATTTGATCAAGCGTGATTTCTTTAAGATTGATTTGTTTGTTTGAGAAAGAGCCGAGAGAGACGAGCACGGTCAATTGCTTTTGGAGAAAACGTTCGCTAGTTTAAAAATAAACCACTATTTCGAATTTTTTAGGCTTGCAATGTCTAGAGAAAGGTTTCTGATTTTACTGCAAGCAATGCTATTCAATGACATCAATAGTACGCTAGAGATATAGAGGTACGATAACCTAGCCGCAATACGCACAGTTTTCGACGAGTTAGTTTCTTCTGCTGAATTTCCTTGTGATATGTCATGGTCTTTGAGTATTTGCCTTTGGTAGCCGTATTTATCCTATCAGTTTTGTTCGTTCACAGGATTCCGAATGGTTTCTCTAATCTCGTTGGATTGTTGTTCAAGCTGGTATTTTCTGAAACGGTGATGTCTGATTCGTTCTTTGACTAACGCTTCGCTAGCTCTCTTTGCGATTTGTGATATTTCTCGGCTGTGTATTGGAGTTTTGATGTTTAGCCCGGTGCGTATTATTTTATTATCACGGGATTTGCAGAAGAAGGCTAGCCGGTTTTCCTCTAGCTCATAGATGTTCAAATCTTTCTAAAAAGTTATTTGATTTCGGGCCCGTACCGAGTTACTAATTCTGTGTTATAAGTGTTTTGTAACTGTGGTCTCATATTAGTTGATCGGCCAATTTCCATAGTTTGTTTTTATAGCACGACGTTTCGAAAGCGGATTCTGCATCCGCCATCAGACTTAGTCCTGAGAAGAACTGTTTTCGCACTTGAGTGAAATTCATATATTATGATTTCTTCCTAAGCACTTGGCTCCGATTCGAGATTTGATAGCTTTCACTTGTAAGGTTGACACCTTTACCGCTGATCCATTGCGTAATCCAATATATATATATATATATATATATATATATATATATATATATATATATATATTTAGAACTTCATGTAACGTGTGTTGTCATTCCTGTGTACAAGTACATCCAGGAATAGCAGTTTTTGTTGACTCCAATTTTATTCCGAATTTGATGGAGGGTGCGCGGATATTTACAACAATCCACGAGATTAGAGAAATCATTCGAAATCGAGTGAAGGAAGAAGACTTTGATAGGATAAAGCAAATATTGAAAAACCAAGGCAAAGCACAAGGAAAGTCAGCAGAAGGAGAACGAACCAATCAGTATCATTCGCAAAAACACTTCATAAACATCTCTAAACGACAGTTGAACGAAAACGAAATTAAGGTTCTGGACAAAGGTTTGAAGTATATGCAATAACGCAGAGGTATATTCCGAAAGTAGATTAGTAACCGCAGTTGAAGAAACAGCTATGAAATACGATCCTGAAGAAGCCGAAGAATATAGAAGTAAGGTTAGATCAGTCGTAGATTCATCTAGGCGAACTAAACCTAACCTCTCTAGTCTAGACAGGAGAGCGGCTATTTCCCTTAAGAGTTACCCATCGATCAAAATTCTCCCGGCAGACAAAGGAAACGCGTCTGTGGTAATGGATATGTAAACTTGCAACAGTAAAATCCAATAACTACTGGACGGGGCGAGTACAAACAAATACCAAAACACCCCACACCATCAATCGAGAGACGGATATACCAGATGCTGGCAAAACACAAGGCAGAGTTCTCTAATTACCAGAGAACTAAACACCCCACATTACAGCAAACCTCTGCATCTGTACGGTCTACCAAAAGTCCACAAGAAAGGAATTCCTCTGAGACCAATTGTGAGATCGAGAAATTCACCTTGTCACACATTAGCACACTATCTGCTAGGCATCATCACATCTCTATCGGGAAAAAGCGAGTCTGTGGTCAAGAATACGCAGCACTTCGTGAAAACCATCAGAAACTTCCAACCTAAACACGAATGAAATACTGGTTAGCTTCGACATCGTGAGACTATTCACAAACGTGCCCACCAATAAGGCACTATCATAAGGGAGAGGCTTGCAAAAGATGAAACGTTAGACGAACGCACGCAACTCCCAATAAACACAATAATAGAACTTTTGACAATATGCATTGGAACTACATACTTCCAAGTACAAGACAAATTCTACCAACAAGAGTTTAGATGGCAATGCGATCCCCACTAACACCCATAGTGAGCAATAATATATATATATATATATATATATATATATATATATATATATATATATGTATATATATATATATATACACGTACGGAAAACTTCGAAGACCCGATATCCGAATTCACCGAAAAATCAAGGATGTGGCTTAGATCCGTGGAAGATACCTTTATAGTTTAGCAACACGGTAAGCATAAGCTGGGCAAATTCCATAGATCATCTAAATAGCCGCGCACCCTCCACAAAATTGACAATGGAATTGGGGCCTGAACAAAAACTGACATTCCTGGATGTATACTGGAATGACAACACCTTCACGATAGAGCTAAAAATGTCTTCAAAACAAGAGAACCTGAAAAAAGAAAATATCGCTAAAACACTTAAAGGAAGTGGCTACTCCGATCTAACACCTAACCTAAACAGGGAAAGTGTTAACGAAAAAGGGAAACCTAAATACACAGCGATACCATACATACAAGGTACCTCCGACAAAATACGAACGATATGCAGCAAATACAACATACGCACTACCTTCAAATCGATAAGAACGCTCAAGGGAATACTAACCAAACCATAGAATGAAGACCAGAATTCCAAGACTTGTGCATACAAAAAATCACAATACCTATATGAATTCGACTCAAGTGCAAAAACAGTCCTCAGAAGTAAGCCTAATGACGGAAGCAGAGTCCGCTTCTGAAACGTCGCGTTATAAAAGCAAAAACTGTAGAAATAGACCGATCAACTCAACTAATATAAGAACACAGTTACAAAACACTTATAATACGAAAAATATGTTGATGCTTTCTACATTTCACTCTCACGACACAATCAGGTGAGTTTATGAAACCACATGATCAACTTTTATAACGCGACAAAAGGTGGGGTAGAGGAGCTAAAGATTGTATTCCTTGGCAAGAGTACATTGTAGGTGACCATTGTGGTTGCTCTTATGATGTTGGATATTGACCGCATCAACATACAAATACAACATAAGAGTAACATAGGTTCGTCAATTATTTATCTACCATTGTCATTACGAACGTGAATTAGACAAACATTACAAATTCCCAGAGGAACTTGCAGTATATGTAACATTAGATTTTTCCCCTAGACGTAAAAACAGAAAAAGTAAAAAAAAACGTTGCAGTGCGTACTATTGCAATATGTACAGAGCATCCGATATACGTTTGCCTTACGTGCAGCAAAGGAGGTGAGGATAACGGACAATAAGTACCTCATTAGAATTCAAAGCAGATATTTTAAGTTGCATTGTAGATTTAGTTAGTGGGTCAACTAAAACTTAAGGTGGAGTCAGATAAGCTGGAACCCCAATTTACAACTTTTATAATTTAAAGGTCTATAACTTACACTATGAGTTTTCTTCCTTTGGCCAGTTTTAGTGAAAAAGTTAAGGTCCTAGGAATAGACTTTTAATACATTGGTTAATAAAAATTATTTATCTAATTTACTGTACATATTTACTTTTTCAATTGTTTGGTGACCGACTTACCCCATTTTCTGGGGTAAATGGGTCCCACATACCTACATTGGTGAATACCAATATTGAAATATTTCCAGGGAAAGTAGGCCATACTTAGGGCTTTTCTTTTTTTGATGCTTTTTTCAAATTAAAAAAATTTAAATTGGTTTAGAAGATATGAGGATTTAAACAAAATACGTTTTAAGTATCAAAATATGTATTGATCAGTAAAAAAAACTTAAGTGACTATAATTGTAATGAGAAACCGCAAATGTCGCCATATGAGGCACTTTTAATACTCCTCTTTTATTCAAATGGGTTGTGGGGGAATAATTGTCAAAATATCTTTTTTTTTTCGTATTGTAATGTATCGTCCACTTTTGGCCACTTCCACCCATGCATTTTTTCACTTTTTTCCTTATGTTTTACTGCTTTTAGGTCAAGTTGTACTTCTAGGACTTGTCCTGGGTAATATTCAATGTCATAGCAAACTACTACAAAGTCTTCAGTAGAACTTGTATTCTATCGTCCGTTTCATCAGAATTAAATTCATCTTCAGAAATCGAAATATCAATGTCGCTTTCAGACGATGATGATGACAATTGTTTTCTCTTTTTTTATACCTTCTTTAGAATGAGTAAGAAATATTACGTTGTTTTCAATTTCTTCAGTGTCTTTTTTGGTCTCCTGTTATTCATTCTCTCTGAAAAATGTACCTTTTTGTTGATCCTTTAAACGTTCTTTTGTTTGTTTTTCTTGTTTTTTTTCAAGGCTACTTGTTTTCGTTTTCATTTTCTTCTGTTTCCTCGGTATTTCTTCTTTCCAAATATTCTTTTGTGGTAATAATCTCCGTATTGGGGCACAATCCTTTTCTTAATTTTATTTTTGATATTTGATTACTTGAAGCATTTGGGCCTTTGATAAATTTTAGAAGTACGCTTTCAAAAGTATTTCATTATAGGTCTGTCCTAATTCAGTTTCATGGGTCTCAGGATTCTAATTTGTTGATATTTGTGTTTGCTTAACGAGTTTATTTTGATCTTGAAAAGTTTCCACTGCTAAGTCAGTGTCATTTGGTACTCCGTCCACGATTGTTTTGATCTTCACCTAGGTTACCATTTAAATCAGTGACCTCTGCTTGTTCATCTCCTAAATTTAGTTCAATGCGCGCGTTAGCATCTTCAAAATTGAACTCGTTAGGCATATCTTTTATTGCTCATTTAACAGACTGGATGAAGGGCCAGGGAAGCTATTTGCAGCGTCGGCATTATTGACTTCTGTACTAAGTATTTCTAAAACGTCACATTTGAATAATTTTAAATTTCGTACACAGTGTGAACTAATTGTCCCTCATTATTTAGGGTTCGTGATGTTAAAATACGAAAATCAGTGGCGGAGGTATAGGTGTATCATCCCCCTTTTCAAAAAATCTCCTACGCCACTGGCTATTGTAAATCCAATAACGTCTTCCGATTGATTATACTTTTTGGAACAAGAAAGTATGGTTCCATGGTACACGTACGGCACACCTTTTTCGAGATATTTCAGATTTTGTCAGGTAATGTCATTAACTAGTATGAATAACATTTAGAAGTGCGTACAAATTCTAACTAAATAACTTTTAATAAAACCAGTAAATACAACTCATAAACCCGATAAATAACTAATGTAACTATTTATTTATTATGTTCTTGGATAATCGGTTCGTAAAAATTAATGAAACAACCACTTTGCTTAAAATTATGTACTGGAAAAAAATGGTTTTTTAATTCATGTTTACGAATCGAAAATCGATACAAATAAATATTAAACAAAACGTTTCAATGACAAAATGAAAAATTAATGAATAAATTGTTCGAAATAAAAACCATTTTGTTGAATCCACAACTGGCAGCGTTTTCAAATGGAATGGTTTAGGCTAACTAGAAAATCATGATTAATTTATGCACGCATTTTGAATTCTGCGCAAAAGTTCTACTCTATTTGGCACTGCCGTTGAATAAACAATTCCTGCACATGACCCCATAGGTAGAAATCCATAGGTCTGGAGATCGGGGACCACCACGGCCAATCCACTGACTTTCAAAATTTGTATTCAGCCAATTACGAACGTTTATGCCATAATGCGCGGGACACACATCGAGTTGCAACCAGGCTTGTCTTCGCATATTAGGTGGAACGTCGTCCCACATATTGTCATTCTCCGTCTCCAGAAATTGCAAAAAGTTTTCAGAATTCACACGCTGTAGAAGTATATGAGGCCAAGCAGATGTCCAATTTAAATGCTTATCCAAATATTCACACTAAATTCATGTTGAAATTTTCGCGGTCTGATTTCATGAGGATTTTATGCGTCCATACATGTTGATTATGAAAATTCACAATACCTCGTCGGGTAAAACATGACTCATCGGTCCATAGAATATTGCTTAAAAATCCCCATTGTTTTGAACGGAGTTCAGACGCTTTTAAGTTCAGTGGTTCGACTGACTCTTCTTTGACTAGTCCTCGAATCTCTATTAAATGCACGACGTACGTTATTGTTTTTCCTTACCTTATTAAAATTCAGGCAATTAGGATTCCTAGGTATATAGCCTTCAACCCTCGATTGACGAATTGAAGATGCACGTTTGAAAAAACTTTATTATGTGGCTGTCGTCTGTTGGGAAATCGTCTACGATATTCTCGAGCTGCTTAGGAGAATGCGTTTACTTCTGAAATAGCGGCTGAAGTGTTTGTGCGTCTGTTTCTTTTACAATAATTTGAATTTTCTTTTTCTGTTCATACATTTTAAGGTCATCGGGCTTAAAAATGTTTTTAGGTATAAGGTTTCTATTGAGCAGATAAATGCCGGACACTTTGAAACCATGTTGTATAACATCTTCTGTAAGTTTATTATAAACCTTGCTTAACAGTGTAACAAATTGTGCTTTGGGAATTCTTTGTCTAGGATTTGGCCTCTGTCACACTACTAGAAGTTCCTTTTCCCAGTTATTTTTCAGGGACTTAAAAACTGCAGAGTGCATAGGTTGTAGATAATGGGTAGTATGTGGGGAAAGCTTCATTATGATTATTTGATTGGCTACTGCCACTTCTATTAATTCAATAGACACATGTGTAGCATAACCATCATAGATAAGTAAAAGGGGTCGCTCTTTTGGAGCATTTGCTAAAAAACACTGTTGAAACCATTTAGAGACAATTGTTGACTCCATCTATCCTTCTTGTGAGGCCGCATAAAACGTATTATCATTTTCATTAACATTTAATCAATGCTCCAATACGTTTTTGCCCTTGAATATAACTAGGCGTGGTAGTATTTTGTATCCTGAAGCCGAGCAACATATCAATATAGAAGTATTTTCACGTCTAGGCGAACTAATCATTCGACTGAATTTTGCACCTCTAGCTCCAACAACTTTAGCCTTACTAGGATCATGACAAAAAGAGGATTCATCTAAACTAAATATTTGATGAGGTTTGTCTTCCAGATTTAAGGATTTAACTGTTTTTTCCAGTTGATCAAAGTATGAATATATAATGAATGCGTTAATTTGATCCATCCTTTGATACTCAACACCTTGAGGCTTTTTCAAGGACAATATATGTCTGTTAGCAAATGTAATGCACCTACCACTCTTCCCCAAGTTTATTATTTTTGAAACGCGTCTTTAAATTATTTGTTGTGATATAAATCTGGACTGCTTCCAAAACTTCGTATCTTGTTAACCCAAACCCCCATTTTTCTAATATTTTAAATAATCGGCTAACGGCTTTTCTTCTTCAAAACTTAGGTCAGTGGTTCTTCCTCCTTTATTTGGCTGCACAAACGTCGTCTTAAGGTAGCTCTCGGTATATTATATGCTTTTGATGCCTCCTTAATTGTCTTTCTTTGGTTTTGAAGGTCTTCTATAGCTCTGGCTAATGCCTCTGAGGTATACCGACTTCCATCAATTCCTCGTTGGGTCTTTCGGATATATGTCCGTACCATATTATTCTAAAACAAAATCAACAGGGGTAAGTTGGGCCCGATGACCGACTTACCCGCGGCAGTGTGTACGACTACTCCAATTTTTCTGGGGAAAGTTGATCACCCCGCAAAACTTTAATATATTGAAATAAAGCTAAGTACCTTAATTTTTTAAAATATACATCCAAAACTCACCTTTATATATATATATATATATATATATATATATATATATATATATATATATATATATATATATATATATATATATATATATATATATATATATATATATATATATATATTACCCGAAGCTATTGTGTTGACAGATCCGAGACTTAATATTTCTGGTCTAATCAACATATTAATCAGAGCTTCTGTTTTTTGGAATATTCTCAAACCAAAAAAGATTTTTAGGTATAAGGCAACCAGTATTACAATACATAAAAGTGGGTTGGTTAGTCACTGGTACGCTAGTAAATGATACTAGCAAGAATCATTACGGTATACCCATCTCGGTGGAATTACAAAGAACTTTACAAAAATTTTGGGAACTGGAATAAACATTATGTAGAAACTTGTTGCAAGATGAATTTGGATGATTCCAAGTTTGTATTCCATTTAACGACTCTATTAAAAATTTAAGAGGCTATTACGAACTAACATTGAAAAGGATAAGGAGTGTCAAACGAAGATTTGAAACAGATCGTAAATTTTGTAAATTATACAATTAATGTAGGTAAGAATATGAGAATCTTGGTCATATGACAAAACTTGCATTGTTTTAATGTTATCAATATTTTTTATCACATAATGGTGCTATGCTATAATCTAATTTAACCAGAATATTATGGGTAGTTTTTGATGGTTCAGAGATATCAAGTCAGATATTTCATTAAATCAAACACATTTGATAGGAATTTAATTTTTATTATATTGCGATTTGGACATCTGTATGTTGTAACTGCAGATATTATACAGCTGGATCGTCCAGTGGAAATTTGTCCTCATAATAAAAAATCTTTGGAGAAAACATGCATCTGATCCAGTAAGTGTTTATGAATTAAATACAGTTACATTTGGAACTGCATCAGCTCCTTATTTAGCAATTCGGTCATTGCATCAATTAGGGCTTGATTTTTAATTGCAATTTCCTGATGCATTTAACGTAATAAAGAATAACATCTATGTAGACATTGAGTACAAAATCATGATTTTTTACTTCATGATGTAGATGATATTGTAATTGGTAGAAATGATTAACAAAGAGTTAATATTTGTAAGCAGGTCAAAGTAATATTAGATTCTGGTTGTTTTCTGTTACATACATGGGCTTTAAGTAGTAATCATATTGTTCATGCATTGACCTCAGAATCAACTTGTAAACATGTTTTACTAAGCATACCACAAAATGTAATTAAAACTTAGGGAATATTTTATTCCACTCAATAATTTATAAATTTGATATTCCAAAATTAGATTCCTGTAAGATGGCAAAACGCACAATTCTTTCAGTAATATCAAAGTTACACAATCCACGTGGATTGCTGAAAGGCTTTTGTATATTTAAAATTTTACTTCAAAAGCTGTGCATGTGTACCTTCTAGTATTTTCTATCAATTTTTAACGTTATCGAAACAATTTGATTGTTTAATCAATTTTAGAACAAGCACTAATATTTCAAAATTAGAATATCATGGTTTTTTAGATGCATCCTGTGAAGCATATGGAGCATGCATTTATATTAAAACAATTACTAATACAAGAAAAATAATCCATTTTATTATTGTGTGCATAATCTAAAGTTGCGCCAATAAAGACACTTAGTATTCACGACTCCAATTATATGGAGCATTACTTTTTGCTAAACTAACGAACAAGGTTATCCATTCTATAACTCTTCACACAAATAATTATTATTGGTGCGATTAACAACCAACATTGCATTGGATTAATTCATAATTAACTAATTTACTTGCTCAAGGGATTAGTAGCATTCAATGATTATCTAACAAAATCAATTGGCAATTTGTTAATATAAATGATAACCCTGCAGACATATTATCTCGAGGCTTAAATTTATAAACTAATGGCTAAGCAGTTGTAAAATTTGGTGGAACAGTACATCATTGTAAATTGCATCTGAGATTGCTGTAGATATTAAACTAATAAAGGAATGTAAAGTTCTTATCAATGTATTTGGTGCACATAGCATAATATGACGATTTTCGAAACGAAATCCAGACTACAATCACAAAAGGAATTACTGAATGGGAACAAAATTCTATAATCTTAACTCGATGAACACAGTTTACTTCTAGTAGGTGGTAGATTACAGTTGTCTGATGTTGCATTTGAGATAAAGCATCCTTTTATTACTTTCTTCAAAAAATCAAGTTAGTTTTTGATATTCACAACCATACTTTTCATGGAGGGCCTCAGCTATTAGCAACAGTACAGTAAAACCAGAGAATATCAATATTCTCTCGTAAAACTATTGACCAACTAATAGTCACAATTTAGCTAGAAAGGTGGTACACAATTCCATACAGTGTTGTAGTTACAACCCAAAACTGTAAAGCACAATTACCTAGAAATAGAATTAT
>JARFJB010000123.1:400000-459350 GCA_036346205.1 Vesta saturnalis | reverse complement strand
TGGAGTCAAAATCAGTCAAAATGGTAAAATCGAGTGAAACGTAATGAATGAAAGTCAAGGTAAGTCTAATTAAAATCAAAATATTTGTGTTGTCGCTAGTACATCTATATCTGCTGAAATTCGTGATTTAATTTTGAAACTCAAAATTCAGTTTGCATGTAATTTTCAAAATGATACTAATAATCGAATAAAAAAATTCAAAGCAGGGATGAACGTAAAATATGGTGTCAGTGTCAGGCCTATCTTTCATCGAGCTTATGAGATGCCATACTCTTTGAAACTTCAAGTTGAAGAGGAATTGTCAAAAATGGTAATATCTGGAAGTTTAACTAAAATAAGTCATAGTAAATTGGCGAGTCCTATTGTCCCCAAATGACATTAGGATCTGTGTAGATTTAAAAAAAAACTGTAAATAAAGCCATTAACAGTGAACGCTGCGTATTACCATTGCCGGATGGTATATTTGCAAGCCTAAGTGGCAGTAGATTTTTTTACTGTTTCAGATGTAAAAGGGTCATTTCAACAACTGGAATTTAGTAAGTTATCCAAGGAACTATTCACGATAAACACTCATTTGGGACTTTTTCATTATAAAACATTAACTTATGGGATATGTTCAGCACCAGGAATTTCCAATCTGTTATGGAGGCTGTTTTATCTGGTTTGTCAAACGTTAAATGTTATTTAGATGACATCTTAGTTCATGGTTCTTCTTTATCAGAATGTCACCAGAATGTTAAGGCTGTCATGCAACGGTTAAAAGAGTACAACGTAAAAATCAATAAAAAAAAGTGTGTCTTTTATAAAAATTCAATAGAATTTCTCGGACCTAAAATCTCTGTGTAGTCTGCTACCATATGCATTTCGAGGTTTCTGAAAACATCCAAATTCTCGCAAATTTTGGTATAATTTTAAAAAATATCTCTGGTTTGGTTGCTGCCTCTCCGGATATTCCTCTAAATATCTTTGTTCTGCTCTGACACTATTTCTATTGCAGCTATAAAATATCCTTATCATGTCTCGTTTTTCTGAATTTGAAAACATTCTAAAGAAACTTGCAAATTTTAAAGCACTAACACGAAGGATCTTGCAGTTATTACCCTTTTTACAATTAGAAAATGACATGACAAAAGCCAACTCCTGAGTTTTGTTTGATTCATGGGTATCGTGATAATTTAATATTTAGTTTTTAATTTAAGAGTATTTTAATTCGCAGTCGATCAAACCTTGAAGTGTTATATATTGCTAAAATCAGCATAACATTTTCCATCCACCGCCATAAAAATATGTCTTAACCCCGATAAGAAAAAATAAACCTGATGATGGTTCAGAATAAACAAAACGTCGCATAATATTTTTAATGCCGTGTTAGTATTGTGCGTAAAAAGTTGCCTTAATAATGTTTGATCGAATTTTGAAAATTCCTAATAATAAGGTAGCCAAACGCGAAAAACAAAATTTTTTTAGTTATTTGAGCATAAAACCAAATCCATTCGAGTTAGCTCAAATTTCTTTTCAGATTATTACTCAGCATCGAATTTAGCAAAAGTGCCGAATTTAAACCTATATCCTATCTCTTATAATAAGCGAGATCCCCATGCTTGCAGTTTGTCCCAATTGTGTCACAAAATATAACATAAATAGTCCTTCGCGCTTTTAATGTTTGATCGTTTGGGTGCCAGAATTAACTGTAGAATTTTTTAATTGTTAATCAAGCTTAGTAATATTTCAGGTTTTTTTCAATGTTTAAATAACCAAACTAATTGCCATAAGTAATTTGATTGAGTAGTTAAAAGCACATTCGGGAGGTAATGGGTTCGATTCCCGTTACCGTCTACCCTGTATGAGGTTTTCTCAGAGGGGTTTCTTCACACACATGTAGCGGCATGCTCACTGCGTATACGCACACCATGTGCGGCTATTTAGGCGAATGCTCGGGTAGTATCTTCCTCCTCAGCACCCTAACTTCGTTCCTTCCCATCTTATCTTGACAGCATCTATCCTTAGTACCACCATACACACAGGCTTAATGTATGTATGTTGAGAATCCATGACTGTGCTTGAAGGAGCTTGGAAAGCTCAAGCAGTCCGCCCTCTCCCTTGGGGGGTGGGGGGGATGCATGACCCCCCCCTAATGGTACAAATGTATCAAAAGTAATGCAATTTCACAATTTTGTTATTATAAATAATTATTTCTAAAAGCGTTTCAATACAACATATTACATATACCATTATCAAGAGAAACTATAGATTTATGAACTACAGTTGTACACTTATTATTTACCTAATTAAGGTTATTCATTATATCTCTTACTTAGCTATTTTTTAATTAATTAACTTGATTTTTTACACATCCTATTCACATTGTATAAACAATAATTGAACATTTTTGTGAGACAAAAAATTTAAATTTTTCTAAATAATTAATTTAAAAAAAAAATTTTAAAGGTTTGATTAATAATAATTGTTATTTTGAAGGAATTTAAATTTTTCCGAATAGCCGTATAATTTTTTTGCATTAATAATATTCCGTGTGGTCTATCATAAGACCTCGCATTAATTAAAAAACAGACATTTGTTAATTGATAGCGCTTTTTTTCTTTCTAAGGGTGGAATTTTAATTATTAACAGTTATTTCAATGCAAATTGACCTAAATTTTAATTAATCGATGTAATTATTGAAACTTACTTTGATAAAATCTAATACATAGTTAAAAAAAACTCGTCGAAATGTTTTTTGAAGAAATATTTAAATATTCTTGTACAATTGCTTTGCATAATGGAAAACAAATACACATGACATTTTATTTACTACATATTTGACATCTATGACTAGGTAGCTTTACTTTTATTCTTACCATTATCATCAGAAACAGAATTCTGTAGTACAAATTATTTCATCTTTCTATCTTTTTTTATTTGTGTTACTTTAAATACAATTTCTCCCTTTACTGAATGTTAAACAGACTCATTGGCTTTCCGAGAGAGAAACTGAATTACAAACAAAGGGTGGAAGATATCATAAAAGCAGAGTGCGTGCCTTTGTTTACATTTATATTTATGACGCATTAGTTAACGATCAATGAGTGATTATTGGACAAAGATCTAAATATGTCAATGATAATAACATAACCTTTGACATTTACATTAAAATTAGTGTTTCAAAGATAATTACTTAAGTAACTATGTTGTTCGAATTAATATTAACACTAACCATAAAAAGCATTTATTGCAAAATCGTGTCGTTGCAACCTGAACAAGTGCACATATCGTACGGTGAAAGTGTTCATGACATTATCGTCACTTGGTCGACAAAAGGTGATACAAAGGAATCCTTGGTAGAATATGGAATCGGGTTTCATCCATTTAATCACACAACTGTGGGCTTTTCCAAATTATTTACAGATGGCGGGCCTAAGAAGAAATCACAGTTTATTCATAAAGCCGTTATGAAAAATTTACAACCGTCAAGCGTTTATGGTAGAATAACATTTATGTATATATTGATTTAAATTCTGACTTGTTTTTTAGTTTATCACGTTGGTAGTAGATTTGGTTGGTCGAATGAATTTATTTTTAAAACACCACCTGTTGTTGAGAAATGGCAACCAAGTTTAGTTATTTTTGGTGATATGGGATTGGAGAACGCACAATCTTTAGCTAGATTACAGGAGGATACACATTTAGGAATGTATGATGCTGTATTGCATGTCGGAGATTTTGCTTATGATATGAATTCTGTATGTATTACACAGATGGCGCAAGTGATATAGTGCATCCAATAATTTTTTAGCATAACGGTGTAGTAGGAGATAAATTTATGAAACAAATTGAAAGTATTGCTGCTTATATACCTTACATGACTTGTGTTGGTAACCATGAAGAACGATAGTAAGTATTTTTTTTTTATTTATTTTAATAAACAGTGATTTTTATAACTATTTTTGTTTTCGAGGGAAGCAAACAATGAAAATAAGAAACTTTAAGTCCTTCCTCCTTTGAAGTAACTAATATAATCATTACTACACTAAATACAGTAAAAATAAACACTTGCAGGTTGGGGGCCATGAATTAAGCGTAATTCACACGTTTTATTCAATTTAATCTTAATAACATGTTTATATTTATCGGTTTAGAAGACATTTGATATTTAAATATCTAGTATGGAACAGTACGCCACCTTCGAACCCGTAAGGCAGAAAATAAAAGAAATAAAATAATGTTTCTTTTAAGATAATTATGCAACCGCTATGTCAGATGGAAATTTAAACCTTCCTGTACTTGAAAACAAAAATTCCCAGGCCGCCCGCTTCTGTAAGATATCGATAATACATCTTTTTCAATATTATAATTTTTAGACTTATCTGGCTTGATATTAAGAAGCTTTATAAAGAACAGTTATGCAAAATTAAATAGTTTTCAAAAAATATGTTTACACATTTTCATGATGATCGTTATTCAGATATTTAAAAAACTTTAAGAAACATAAATTACACCTTAGCAACTTTCTGCTGCCAAGCTACGCGTCGTATCAAAAAATTAATTAAACAATATTTTTAAGATCAATACAGTAGTACTTTTACATCTTTGAAGTATCCAACTGTTTCAGAAATATTTGATAAAAATCATAAACTTTGCCTAATAAAGCACCCTCTCCGCCGCGGGATTATTCCCAAAATCTAAACAGGTCCGGGAGAAATGATATCAGGCTTATATAAATGATTGTAATTACTTACGTATTGTGGTTCTGGAATTATCGTGAATAACATACATCCATACACATACACACGCACTCTCCCACGCACGCACACCGACACACCCGCGCGCGCGGGTGGAATGGAAAAAAGAGCCAAAATTATTTGAGGGGCATCAAAACGTGAAATTTGTGTGTGTGTGTGTGTGTGTGTGTGTGTGTGTGTGTGTGTGTGTGTGTGTGTGTGTGTGTGCACGCATGTGTATATACGCGTCTTTGTATGTGGGGGCGTGTGTATGTATGTGCGTACGTGCATGTGTACGCGTGAGGGTAATGTGTTTGTGTGTGTCTGCGCGTGGGTGGGTGGGTATGAGTGTAGGTGTGTGTGTGTGTGTGTGTGTGTGTGTGTGTGTGTGTGCGTGCGTTTGGTGCGCATGTGTATATGTGCGTCTTTGTGTGTATGGGGCGTGTGTGTATGTATGTGCGTACGTGCATGTGTACGCGTGCGGGTAATGTGTTTGTGTGTGTCGTGGGTGTGTGGGTGTGTGTGTATGTGTGTATGTGTGTGCGCATGTATATATATATATATATATATATATATATATATATATATATATATATATATATATATATATCACATAGGCGCTTAGTATGTATGGGTGTATGTATGTGTGTACCTGCATGTGTGTACGCGTGCGGGTAATGTGTGTGTGTGTGTGTGTGTGTGCATGTATATATATATATATATATATATATATATATATATATATTATAATAGATATATAGTACGTTTATGTATGGGGTGTATGTTGTGTGTACCGTGCAATGGTGTGTGTGTTTTGTGTGAGTGTGTGTGTGTGTGTGTGTTGTGTGTGTGTGTGTGTGTGTGTGTGTGTGTGTGTAGTATGTATATATATATATATATATATATATATATATATATATATATATAGTATTGTTATGTATGTGTAGTATGTGGTACCTGCATGTGTACGCGTGCTGTAATGTGTGTGTGTGTGTGTGTGTGTGTGTTGTGTGTGTGTGTGTGTGTGTTGTGTGTGTGTGTGTGTGTGTGTGTGTGTGTGTGTGTGTGTGTGTGTGTGTGTGTGTGTGTGTGTGTGTGTGTGTTGTGGTGTGTGTGGTGTGTGTGGTGTGTGTGTGTGTGTGTTGTGTGTGTATGCTGTGTGTGTGATGCTGTGTGTGTGTGGTCTGTGTGTGTGTGTGTGTGTGTGTGTGTGTGTTGTGTGTGTGTGTGTGTGTGTGTGTGTGTGTGTGTGTGTGTGTGTGTGTGTGTGTGTGGGTTGTGCGTGTGTGGGTGTGTGTGTGTGGGTGTGTGTGTATGTGTGTGTGTGTGTGTGTGTGTGTGTGTGTGTGTGTGTGTGTGTGTGTGTGTGTGTGTGTGTGTGTGTGTGTGTGTGTGTGTGTGTGTGTGTGTGTGTGTGTGTGTGTGTGTGTGTGTGTGTGTGTGTGTGTGTGTGTGTGTGTGTGTGTGTGTGTGTGTGTGTGTGTGTGTGTGTGTGTGTGTGTGTGTGTGTGTGTGTGTGTTCGTGCGTGCGTGTGTGTTTGTGTATCTGTGTGTCTTGTGCCCTGTGTCTGTCTCTGTGTCTGTGTCTTGTCTGTGCCTTGGCCTGTTGTTCCTGCGTCTGTGTTTTGTATCTGTGGCTGTGCCTTGTGTTTGTGATTTCTGCTGTGTGTTGTGTCTGTGTCTGTGTCTGTGCCTTTGTGTGTTGTGTCTGTCTTCTCTTCTGCCTCTTCTGCCTCTCCCTCCCTCCTCCCTCTCCTCTCTCCCTCTCCCTCTCCCTCCTCCCTCTCCTCTCCTCTCCCTCTCCCTCTCTCCCTCTCCCTCTCTCCTCTCCCTCTCCTCTCCCTCCCTCTCCTCTCCCTCTCCCTCCTCTCCCTCTCCTCTCTCCCTCCCTCTCCTCTCCCTCCCTCCTCTCCCCTCCCTCCTCCTCTTCCTCTTCCTCTTCCTCTTCCTCTTCCCTTCCTCCTCCCTCTTCCTCTTCCTCTTCCTCTTCCCTCCTTCCTCTTCCTCCTCTTCCTCTTCCTCTTCCTCTTCCTCTTCCTCCTCTCCTCTCCTCTCCTCTCCTCTCTCTCTCTCCTCCCTCTCCTCTCTCCTCTCCTCTCTCCTCTCCCTCTCCCTCCTCTCCCTCTCCCTCTCTCTCCCCTCTCTCTCTCACCTCACTCCCCACCCTCTCGATCTCCCTCCCTCTCCTCCCTCTCCTCTTTACGCAATCGTTTCATATTTACAATAATCTTAATTTAAATTGTTTAACGTGGCTGTCAGAATTTGACAAATGTGTCTTGTTCATGACTAGAGTAGCTCTGTTACTATGGTTTTAAGTATAACGCCATTACAGTTGAGTTATCGCTGTAATTCATAACGTACAATGGGATTCTCGCTGTAATCCTAACGAAGTTGCATTGTAGTATATGAGTAAATTATACATGAGGGAAATATTCAAGTAAATATAATTTCTAATAGTCCGGTGTTAAATAATAATCTTTTTTTTTTGTTTCTCAGGTGTAACGGGTTTACACTTTTACGAATGGGTAACGTACGCACGTGACATTACACATTTTGTATATGAGAGTTGAATAGATACATCATCTTCTCTTCTGTTTCTTTATCGATTGGTTTTATGCAACTTCTTGTGATTTCCCAATCCAAGTGTGGCTTATCGATTTTTCGTTTTCCTGTTTTGATTCTAAAACGTGTTAAATTTTTTGACGAGCCATATTAAGTCAGATGCTAATATTAAATGCCCATCCGCGAAAAAATACTACTTACGTTGAATGAGTTTATAGTTACCTACATTAAATTTTTTGTTTCAGCAACTTTAGCCACTACAAAATGCGATTTAATATGCCAGGAGCCACAGAAAATCTCATGTTTAGCTTTAATATGGGCCCACTTCACATTATCTCAATCTCAACCGAAGTCTATTACTTTATAAATTACGGAATTAAATCAGTGGTGTTTCAATATGAATGGTTAGAGAATGATCTTAAAGAAGCAACTGATCCCAAAAATCGAAAACTGCGTCCATGGATTATAGTCTTCGGTCACCGTCCTATGTATTGCAGTAATACAGATATAGCGGATTGTACACGAAATAACACTTTAACTAGGGTCGGTTTACCTTTTTTCCACATATTTGGATTGGAAAAGTTGTTTTATGATTATAAGGTAGATGTACTGCTTTGGGCACATCAACATTCTTATGAACGTTTATGGCCCATTTATGATTTTAAATTGTATAATGGTAGTTATGAGCAGCCTTATGTAAATCCTCGTGCACCCATACACATTGTTACAGGTTCAGCTGGGTGTAAGGAAAATCATTCACATTTTGATAATGATCCTCCTTACTGGTCTGCATTTAGAAGTACAGATTATGGGTATACAAGGATGAAAGCGTATAATAAAACTCATTTGTATTTTGAGCAAATCTCTGATGATCAAAATGGAGCTGTGATTGACTGGTTTTGGATTATCCATACCAAGCGTAGTTTTTAAGTAAATAATGTCCATTAACGTTTATTCAAATTGACTCTCTAATAAAGTTTATCTTAGATATATTAAGTTAAAACCAATGATGTAAAACAAATACAAAAATAAAATATTTGCAGATACCTACCTACCTGCGAGTCTCAAATCTTTTCATTCTCATATTTAAAGTTATGTATCTTTCAATCGTTTCTACATCTTTAATCTATTTTCAAAAAATTCACGTAAATGTAAAGATTGATGTTAAGCATGAGTTAATAGTATATTATTCGACGAATAATAAGCAATAACTCATGTGGACGAAGTTTGCAGCCAGATCCGCCAGGCGAGGGCTGTAATCATCCAAGTGAGTTATTGCCATTGCCACGAGTTGAATACTATACTTTATCTACGACAGTAAATGTAAATGGTATTCGGTTTAAATCTTTATTTTTCAGATACAATACAAATTAAATTATTGTCAAATGCAATACAAATATAGTTTACTTCTTATTATTATAATTATCAAGGTTAATTGTAAAATTACTAGAATTTGTGATATGCATAGCTGGTGCAGAATTACTTAATGTAATAATTTCATTTGTAGATTGTGTAAAAGTAGAACTAACTGAAGTGTTAATTAAAGCTTGTGAATTAATACAATTATAAATTCTATTAGCCGTATGTACTTTATTTGTGGTAGACTCATCTATATATCCTGCCACTGTTGATGATCGCCATCCAACATGACGCTTGGGAGTTGTGATCACCGCCCGCGTCTACTATCAGAGTTGCAGGGGAGCGACGGAAACACCACATTATTTATATTCAGCGTGGTCCTAATCATGAAATAAAACGTCCACCAGGACGATTTACTTGATAATTCGTGAAAATATGCCAAAAGCGCATTTTCTGTGTATAAATTAACGTTTTGACTGCTACAACAATTCATAAAACTTTGGTAAGCTGCCTCATATTTGTACTTTGATTTCTTGGACAATAAATTAAGTGTTGTTAAGTTTGCCGTTTCTCGGACTTCAGTTGGCGTGCACAATATTTCTTCTTCGCTATCACTCATTTTCAATACTGTAATTATTTAACACAATAATCTATAAAATAATAATCGTTCGACATTTATCACATTGACATTTTGTTGCGTTTGTTGAATCTAGATTATGGTTACTTGGATATATGTATTACGCGAATGTTAAATTCGATTTTTGAAATCGCGAAATTTCTTCGTAAAATTAGAATTATTAGAAAATATGTGAATTCACGTACAACATCGATTGTCGAATGGTGCTAAAGGAACCTAGACTGCCCTCCACACAGTCATTAGGCCAAGTTATCGCAATGCAAAATTTGAGTAATAAATTAGCGTGAGTTCTGACGAGTTAACTCTCGCTAAACAGTTATTGCCAACACTACTTTGATGAAAGTAATAGAATTATGGTAATACGTATTATAGGATAGGAGCAGATAAAGTTATTAAAAGCTTCAGTAACCCTTTTTAATCACAATTGGTTTGTAAGATACCGCTTTTCTAACCCTTTAAAGGTTGAAAAGTGAATGCTTCTACGGGTTTACTTTAACCTTTTCACTGCGTCTGCCACATATATGCGTCCAAAAAAAAGTTGCCTTACCTGCGACTGACGCATATACGCGCAACGACTTATACTGTTCGGACACGGCAATGTATTCCATTCCCTCCCTAAGGGGGAAGGCGGGCTGCTCGAGCTCCATCAGCCACAATCATTGATTCCCAGCATACATACATACATTACGCATATATGCATGGTGGGATTAAGGATAGGATCGGAAGGAACGGAGTTAGGGTTCTGAAGAGGAAATACTACCCCAGCATTCGCCTAAGTAGCTGCACATGGTGTGCATATACGCAGTGACCATGTCGCTACATGTGTATGAGGAAAACCCCTGAAAAACTTCATACAAGGTAGACGGTAACGGAAATCGAACCCATTACCTCCCGAATGCTAAGCAGACCGTGTTACCAGTACACTACCAGCTCGGTATATACTGTTCGCGGCACGCTCCGCTTTTAAGCGCACTAGCATTCTACCGAGGGCGGGGATACCCTCACACACTAGCTAGTTTATACCACGCGTATTTGTGGTAGTCGCACGCAATCGTAAAGAAGGAACTGGAGAAAGAACTCGCTTCTGAAAATGTCTGATATACTAAGACGCGGAACGTTCTATACACTTGCTGAACTAGAAGAAATATTGACCCGAAGTGATTCTGAAAATGAGACTGTTGAGGAAGAATCTGCCGACGAAGAGTATGAAGCTGCCGTAAACGATGGTGCAAGAGAATGGAAGGATGCTACGTTTTCTGATAGTGAAAGTGATGAAGATGTCGGAGCTCCCGCCAGTCATTGTATAAACGAAAAATTAGTTTGGAAGCAACAAATTATCAGCCTCATACTTTTCCGTTTGATGATAGTCAGTGCGGAAGTAATATCCCCGAACTAAAAGTGTACAACACACCGTATGAGTGTTTTGAAGTGTTCTTCGATGAAAAGATAACCGAATATATTGTCGAGGAAACCAACAAGTTCTAAGGTATGTTTTGGAACATAAAGAACATGTTGTTCCCGCCTCACGGTTGAACGAGTGGAAAGACACAAACGCGAAAGAGCTGCACGTCTTTTTTGCATTGAATTTCCTTATGGCGCGTGTCAAAAAACTGGAGATACAAGAATATTGGTCCAGAAACCCGCTGCTTTTGACACCTGCTTTTGGTAACACGATGCCTCGAGACAGTTTCTTGCTTATATTGCGCATGCTGCACTTTTCTGACAATGTACCAAGAGACGACGATCCGTTGCGCAAAGTTCGGAGAATTGTTGACCACCTGCGTAGCAGGTTCAAGGAGTCTTTTACACCATTCCGGGAGTTGTGCATCGATGAAAGCTTGATGCTGTTCAAAGGTAGATTGTTTTTCAAGCAATATATACCATCCAAGCGGCATAGATTTGAATAAAATTCTTCATCTTGTGCGATTCACATACCGGCTATATTTTGGATTTTATAATCTACACTGGCGCCAAAACCGAATTAGAGAAGACCGATCTTGGAAAATCTGGTGATGTGGTAATCACATTATTGGATAGATATTTTGATAAGGGACACACCCTCTACAATAGACAATTGGTATAGTTGCCCAGATTTGTTCATATGACTGTACGAACGATGTACAAAATGCCTGCAGCACTGTCCGTAAAAACAGGAAGAACATGCCAAAATGCAAGAGAATTTGATGAGAGGAAATTTACATTTCGTACTGCTAAAAGTAAGATTATTTCTGTAAAGTGGTGTGACAAAAGGAAGTTTATGTGCTGAGCACTGCTCACGATCATCAAGTTTCTACTGTAAAACATTGGATCGGACAACTAGGAGAACAATTGTAAAACCAAAGTGCATCGCTGACTACAACAAATACATGGGAGCTGTTGATAAAACTGACATGCTGTTGAGCTCGGTCCAATGTGTACGAAGGAGCACAAAATGGTACAAAAAGTTATTTTTTCACATGTTGGACTTCGCTTTACTCAATGCTCATACGTTATATCAAGACGTGACAAAAAGAAAGTATCTTTGGCCCGATTTCAAATGGAATTGATATCGGAAATTATTGCGAGCAGCAGCGCTGAAACGATTGTGAATACTGCACGAAGTGGACATAGACCTTACCGTCTAAGTGCACGACATTTTCCAAGAGAAGTTCCAACAAAAAAAACTTGCAGACTACTCCTTCTCTGATCATTTTGTGCGAATGAAAGCAGTTTCGGCATGATGCTTTGTCGACTCGCTGCGCAAAACACATATTAGCGCCGCAAGAGTACCAACTCCCGGCGACAAGCAGCCGCAGTGAAAAGGTTAAGCGGTCAATAATAACAAAAAAGGAGACAGTAATAAGATCAAGCGCCACTTTCATTGTCAAATGGACAACTTGCCAATTTTAACAAAGGATCAAGAGTATGCAACCCTTTTTCTCACGTGCGTAGATCGTGAGTGAACTCAAACAAGGTGGAAACAAACAACACGTTTTCATATTTAATAAGTGAATTATTGATAACAAGTAACGACAAAACCAATATAAAAATATTAAGCATAACATTTATGGCTTCTCATTACAGTAAAAATTAAAAGTCGCATTATCACGACCTTCAATATTAAACCGAAGCCGTTTTTGATTTGAACTACATAATGTTGCTTGTTCTTTAATTCTGAATAAAATCGTATCCAAACCTGGGTAAAAGTACCATTCACCTGTCAAAATTCGTTCAAAGTTGGGATCAAAGAAGATTTTGCTATCCTCACGATTTAGGTCATTTATGACGTGCGCAACAAATCCAGCGTGTCCTCAAAAAAATTGTTTTACAGCTGACCTTATTGACGCCGTGGATGAGGTTAATAAGTTCACAGTTTATTTTTTGCACTAATGAGATGAAGGTTTTTATTGGCGAAGAATTTTAATTTGTTTCTTAATCTTTTATTTGTCCTTTTTACTGATTTCAAACAGCTTGTTTCATCTGGTCTTCAACCATCCCGTTTCCGTCGATGTTTTGGCTTTTCTCCATCTTCTCTAAGTCCTTTTAACAAAAACTGGTTTCAAATTATCTTGTTTATGCATCTTTTAAAAGGTATTGGTAGAAGCGGGTTTTAATCCATTTGCCTGGATACGCATCTTGTATACGCATTTAGGGCCTTTTGACGGAAGCTGGCTAGCGCCCTTTTGACTAAATCTGGTTTCAATGAACATCTAGGACCTGAATGCTCTTACATCTAGAATCATGTTGGGCCTGTTTACCGTTTCTGACATGTGGCTACCTTTTCTGTTAATAAAACTTTTTAAGTGTTTGTACCGTTTATAATGATAATATGCAGAAATCAATACCTTAAAATAAAGTCCTTTGATGTTCGCAGTTACGGCATTTTGACCGAAGTTTCTTTTAACAGACTGCATAATCTGATTTAAGTAAAACATTTGCCTGGATTGGTTCTCTACTACAGCTGGTTTATCGTTATGAAACTGGTGTCCTTCTTTCTCACTACCATAAAGGATCAACTAGTTGTTCCTCTTTGATTATAAGTAAAGTAGAGGATCAATTAGTTGTTCCTTTTGATTATAAGTAAATGTAGGATCCTCTTGTGTATAATTAGAAACTGTCACACAGTTTGCAGCTCTCGTAGCATAGTTAGTAGAAGCTGGCACACAAGTTGAACAGCATGTTTTGGTATAATTAGAAGTTAAAGTTTTAAACAACACAGGGTTATGAGCTCTGTTTCCAGCATTACATCACCATTTTAACAGCTTGGGCTTGATCTGGCTCATATTTTACAGCGGCTAGAATAGGTCCTCCATTTCCACTAGAGATTCCATTTCTAGCAGATACTGTCGTCTTATGATAGAATTAAGAATGTGCATACGACTTGCAGGCCTTAGTATGTTTCATTTCTTCTTTGTTAGGGGTCTTTGGATATTTGCAGCTGCTGGCTTACAGCTGTTAGAGGTGGGGCTCAGGGCTGAAAGAGGAGGCCTTGACGAAACCCTCAGTATCTTGTTAGCTAGTTTCTTTTGTTTTGGGGATGTCTGACTGTGTATTTACTTATTATGTATTTATATATATATATATATATATATATATATATATATATATATATATATATATATATGAGTTTTTGATTCGTCTAGTGTTAGGATATACTGGCGGTATAATGGCATTACAAACTATATCATAAAACCAATCCAGTCAAATGTCTTACTTAAGTCAGATTATGCATTCTGCCAAAAGGAACTTAGATACAACTGTCCCGGATAATTGACTGAAAACAATTCACCAGAAACAATTCGCCGAAAACAGTTTCCCGAACGGACGTTTAACCGAACTGACAATTGACCGAAAAAATTTTACTGAACACACAATTGACCGAATAGGCAATTGGCCGAATCATACCTACACAGGGTGTCCACAAACTCTTTTCACAGAAGAAAACTGCAGATTCTATAGGTGATTTTATGTCAATTTAACGTAAATTACCTTAATACAAAATATTTCCTAAGAGAGCTGGAGCTCTTGGAAGATGACGCCCTAACATTGATTTAATTCACATATCGTCAAAATGGTTTCCCTTTAAATTATAGCGTTCTGTACATTTATTTAGTGAAATATTCCCAATCGTATGGCGTGAACATTTTTAGTTGTACTCATAAGCAGCTCGTTTGGGCGAGCCATTGGACATTCGTTTTTCAAAATTTCGCAATTTTAACATAAAATTTAAAAATTTTGATTTCTACATAAAAGAATGGAACTCTTGTCTGAAGTCGCTACAACGCACCGTTTTCGAAATAAATCGATTTGAACTTTTCATGTGTTAATCATACTTTTATAAAATTATTAACTAACGAATTCATTTACAATTATGAAAGATGACCCGCTCAAACGAGACGCTTATGTGTACAACTAAAAAATCATATTCACGCCATACGATTGGGCATATTCCACTAAATTAATGTACAGAACGCTATCATTTAAAGGAAATGATTTTGAAGATATTGGAATTAAACCGATGTTAGGCGCCATCTTCAAGAGCTCCAGCTCTTTTAGGAATTATTTGTATTAAGGTAATTTATGTTAAATCGACATAAAATCAGCTCTAAAATCTGCAGTTTTCTTGAAAAATTTTGGACACCTGTATATCATGCAATTTAAAACAAAATAAGTTACAAGAACAAATGTATTGCGCGTACTACCAGTGCCGAAGTTATTGTGAAATATCCTGGAGATCATAACCACGCCGCAGGGATTACCGGTTTCTAATATTTGGTACATAACTAAATTTGCAGTTAGTAACAAATTCTCGATATTGGTTTATGGATGGAAAGTTTAAAACGTTACCTTCATTATTTCGCCAGCTGTATATACAGTCCATGGATTTCTTATCCCAAAGTTGGGATCCAATCGGTTAACATCCATAATTTAGCATAATCTACGAAGGATGTACAGTGTTTAATGTCCTTAGCATAGAATACAACATTATTTTAACACAATCCCTTGAACGTAAAGAGATTTGTTCCACCTATGTTCAAGCATAATGGCACCTTCTTTGAAAAACTCAGTCTTGATCACAGAATAAGTCCTGCACTGGTGCCATAACTGCTTCATCGCTCCCAAATTCTGTTCCTGAAGGCTCTCTTTTAGGTTTGGAAATAAATAAATAAAATCACAGGAGAGTAGGGTATATGCTCTATAACTTCAAACCCAGCGTCATAAATTCCATTCATAGAAATAAGGCTCTTATATGAACTGGGGCGCTGTCTTGATGAAAGAGAATTCCGCGTGACAATTTTCCTGTTTTGTAACTAATGCTGCATAATATTGACAAGTGATTATGTAGCCACGTTACAATAAATCTACCAGTGAAATTCCTTCGACATCCCAAAAACTGTAGCCACTATGTTGCCCGCTGAAGCCTGTACACGAAATTTGCGTGGAAGGAGATCCTGGATAACGCCACTCCATACTTTGTTGCTTGCACTCCGGATTGAAGTGATGAACCCAACCGTAACATAGCGATCGAGGAAAAATTTAGGATTACGGTTAAACAAGGCTAAATTAGCTATTGAAGAAGTGACTCTCAAACGCTTTTCTTCGGGCGTCAAAATTCAGGGTACCCATCTTGCTGGCACCTAAGTAGTCATTTATTATGGTTCCAAGCGTACTATTTGAAAGGCCTGTTATCTCCGCTATAGGTCGTACTATTTGAAAGGCCTGTTATCTCCGCTATAGGTCTTGTTGTCAATCAACGATCTTCTCTGATCATGTCGATACCAATTTTTACTACTTGATAGGAAGATACACAATCTCCAAGCACGCCACCCATATCTGTATGAATTTCTTTAGGTTGTAAACCTTTCTTTTGTAGATGCTTGATGACAGCACCAAGCTCACTTTTTTCATTTCCCAAAATATTTGTGCAAACACTACTTTCAACTTGTACAACTTTGACACTATTAAAGCTCGAATAACCAAATTTAGCAGTTTGTTTGTCAATAAAATAACAAAACAAGTGCAGTTACTAGGAGCAACATATTTCAAAGCCATTTATGCTAGGGACAACAAACACTGTGCATCTATCGTAATTTAAACAAAAAATGACAAAAAGAAAAATCTGACGGCGTTATCACGATGTCGCGCAGACTGTACGAAGAGTTCGCGACCTCGTTTGACACGACCACGGAGATATCGGAAGTTCCGACGAAGTGATATGGTATGGTTCCAGACAAGCAGTTTACCAGCACGACAGCAGCAACAGAGGAGGAGAAGACCAAGGATACGCCGCCGCCAGATGTCGTTCCGTTAGTAGAGCTCCACTTACGCCTCCGTTGACGTTAGTTACCGCTCACGCATCGATCCAGCCAGAAGACCCAAGTCAGGAATCCACCGACGAAGACTTCAAGAAGTAGAAGAAGAAGCCGAAGAACACATCGAAGGTTCGCCCGTACCGCCGCCCACCGACAACGGGTTCCTGGCCGTGAAGAACTCACGGATAGCCATGGTGCAGACGACACGAGGACACCAGGGAGAAAGTGCCGCTGGTAATCCATCGTCAGAAGATAACTGGGCCGGATTCTCCCGAGAACTAGACCGACAGCGAATAGTCTTCACGAGACTCAAGGTTATCAGCGAGGGAGTCCGCTGCCTCACTCCAAGAGAAAACTGGCTGATGAGGTAAATGGATAGATGTGGTACAGAGCACCACACCTATCAGGCAAAGAGCGAAAGATTAGCTAAGATAGTGATACGCGACGTACTCGTAGATCTATACGAGGTCGACGTTAGCTCAGAGATAAAAATACAAAATATTGAAGTACTTTCTGTTTTCAGAATGAAACAGCGAGAACGCCCGATCTCCCTAGAGATGGCAGAGCTGCTGACCGAGGAAGACAACAAGAAAACCAGGATGGGTACGTCGCCCGCCTCGTGTGACTCTACAACATTTGAAATCCTACATCGGTCAGTGTCACCGGTGTCAGGGTTTCCGTCACACATAGCGTTGCTTCAGGGCGGCAGCACACTGTGTAAATTACGCCGGAGATCACCACACCAGTCAATGCACGAAAGCCTGAACAAACTGAGCTAAGTGCGTTAACTGCGGTGAGGACCACCCGCTACCTACAGGGTTGCCCGAATTTCCTCGACCTCCACAACGGAAGAAGACGGAAGGACCACAGCGAACGAAGAGGACACCGCCAACTGCAGCACCGTCTTCAACTCAGAGGGCGTCGGTTACGACAAAACGACTGTAGGCAAGGTTAAGAAGGCGGAAATACTGAGAGCGGTGCCAGCCGCTGCCGTTAACTCGCCTTCCAACCTGCCTTAGGGTTTGACTCCATACTGACTCTCCTCGGAGGTTTCAATCTGGAGAAGACCCTACCTGTCATTCGCAAGGAGGCAGCGGCCCTCGCTCAGGCGAAAACTTCGATGAACCTGTAGAGAGTGTTTTGTTTTCATTTTAACATATCAAAACATTCAACAAAGCGGCTTGAAAGATCGATACGACACTGATCCTGAATTTGCTCTAAGGATGCTATATTTATCAGTTTTAGCATTTGTTCCAATAGCGCATGTTACAGAAGCATCTCATCTCCGCCTAAAAAGTATAAGGTCCTCACCATTTGCATCTCACGATTAGTGAATACATTAGACTAACACAAATTTAACGGAGTAGTTACATGGAATTGTGCACAATCTTTAACTAATATTTGTTGATCTGTAAATATTTGTTAGCTTATAACGACATACTTAACATAATATGTATAACGTGTACAGGGCTTTCAAAAAAGGTGGCATGTTACTGGAATAGGTAGAATACTTAAAAATTAGTGGGTGTTGCTTATTAAATAATTCAAAGCATCTTTCAAGATACATTTAAAAATATGTTATACATATTTTTATGATTATGTTGAAACTACTGGCAACATGTAATGAAATTTTGATGAATATGTTTTGAACTGACACATCCCATGAATTTGTTTTATATCTGGCGTTAGTTACACGTGCGTAACGAGTAGTTTTAAACATTACTTTTTGAGGTTAGATTTTCTAGTCCAAAATTTAAGTAAACTTAAACATCATTCAATTTTACACCAAAAAGGTACTATTGGTAAAACTCGATACTTGTGCCGTTTTGGGAATATGTTGATTTGAAAATGATGAAGTAATAACTGAAGTTAGTATTTTTTATTGAAAACCAAAACAGTAACATTATTCTGAGGCTAAAGTTATTAATTAAACAAACAAACAATCACAAGAATAAAACTAAAATAAATTTGAATAAAAATATTAAATATCAGTTAAAGTGTACAAAATGTCCTTTGCTTTCGACAATACACAATTCTATCCTTTTTAAAGAATGCATTAATCTTCTAAACGGTTGAGGATCAGGTATGAAGCTATTAAAGTGACGTTCACTTCTATCTTGCTGCACTTGACGTGAATTTACCTCTGTAGCATAAACTTTTCCTTAAGATACGACCAACCTTTGTAGTACAAAGGATTGAAATCGCATGACCGTCAATGAATCTTGCACCTCTACCAATCCATGGATTCGGATAATGGTTACTCAACCAATTACGACACCTTCTAACAAAGTGGAGTGAACTCCATCATCGTAAAACATAGAGATCTTCACTTGTTTAGCGTTAAATCTTCTAATATCTCGAATAAATAATTTTCTAAAATTCGACGTACACATTACCATTTAAATTTCCAGTTCGAATGTGACACCCAATTAATCTGTTATCTAAAGTTGCTGCCCAAACATCGACTTTAAACAAGTGTTGGTAATGTGATACCCTTTTAACACGTGGATTCTCATCACACCAGTAGTGTGAATTATGAGAGTTAAACATTCGTTGTGCGTAAAGTGGCCTCATCGGTAAAAGAATCAATTTAAAAAATTGACAGTGAGGGCTGTCATTTCTTGTAATGTTTTAGATCGCTCTAACCGGATCGTTTGCCAAGAGATCTTGGTCTTGTCTGTATGGTGATAAGGATGTAGCTGCTGCTCTTTAAGTGTCCTCCAAGTACTTGTAAGACATTTGATGTCGTGTCATATTATCTGTTGGATCTTGATCAACTGAATCTAAAATGATATTCTCTTTCTGAATGGTTCTTGTTGTTCTGGGCCTACCAGAATTAATTTTTTGATCTTACATTCCAGTGTCTTGACAACGTCGTTCACGGCTCTAAACGTTTCCTTTGTTTGGTAGGTTTCTTCTTGAAATCTTTTCTGCATAACACATAACCGTTTACTAGAGTTTCCTAACACTCGCCTAAGGTTAATAACATGTCGGAGTATTCAACATCTGAATTCATTTTGATTATTCATTAACGTATTTATCAACAATATTAAATGCTATTGACATTACCGTCTTAACCATCAATAAATGTCAGTTTTCCATGGTTAACTGAGATTTTGAACACTTACTCTGAATATTTCAGGTTTTGACAAATTTTTAATTTTCTTATTGTAATTGTTTGTTTAATTAATAATTTTAGCCTTAGAATATGTTATTATTTTGATTTTTAATAAGAATACTTACTTTATACCAGCTTCAGTTATTACTTCATCATTTTCAAATCAAAATATTCCGAAAACGGTACACAGTGTCGAGCTTTACCAATAGTACCTTTTGGTGTAAAATTTAATGATATTTAAGTTCACTTAAAATTTAACTAGAAAACTAACCTCAAAAGTTATGTTTAAAACTACTCCTTACGAACCGTGTAACTAGCGCCTTCTATGAGAGCCAGATATAAAAACAAATTCATATGATATGTCAGCTTCCAAGACATATGCATACAAAATTTCATTACAATGTTACCAGTAGTTTCGACAGAATCGTAACAAATCGGTATAAAAAAATTTGTAAACTCTGTATCTTGAATACGAATGCCGTTTTGAAATTTTTTTACTAAGCAAACCCAACTTATTTTTTTATTTTTCAGTGTACTAGAACAATCTAATGCACAATTTAAAGTGAATTCGGTAAATTGTCCGTTCAACGGATTGTCCGTTCGGATACAGAATGCTAAACAGCCCACCTTAAAATGACTATTTCAAAATGTCGTTTTCATTGTGAAATCAGCTTCTATCAACAGGATTCTTAGATGTAGAAACAAAATCCAAAGTGCACATCCTAAATGTCGATTTCTTTTCCATTGATGAAACCATATGTTAGAAACAGGGCGAACTAACCAAAGACCTTACTTTACAATATTGAAGCAAGTTTTGCCAAAATTACCTTAGATGTACAAACAAGACTAGATGCAGTTCACTTTCAATTCCTTTTTTCTCTGTTTTAGTATTCATTAAATGATAAATCTAGGGACAGCAATGTCTTACAATTATAAACTCTCTGTGCCACCGATCTTAAAGTGTGCTTATGTTGAGAGAGTCGCTACTTCTGATCATCTGACAGAGGTACACGACCTTTTAAAATGATATGTGCACACTTATGCATTCCACCTGGTTACTATACAGACATTTTAATAAAGTGTCACCTCGACTTTCACTTAATCTGGCTAATAAGCGCAGCCTATCGGTGTGTTCGATTAAAGTGTCAACCATCATATATGATGTAATCTTTATGACTTTGAGGCTGAAACTTCTTTTCGCTATATATATTGGCAAATACCTTGAGACCCGAATATGTTTGTCCTATAGAGTAGCATACCCGGTGTAATCTGTTTTAAATCGAACAATAAATATCCGTGCGGGTTTGAAGTGGCATCACGGTACGCATCCTCTCAAAATTTCGAGTATCAGGTAAAATCTGTCTTGCTAAATCCTGTCATGTGGGTTATTAATCAAAATTATATAAATGAGCGTTGATAGAGTATTTCTCTGTCCGGGTCCTTGGTGAAATATGTTTTGCATTAAGAAAAACGCTTAGATTTCTATGATGACAACCCTTTGTAACAATGTCAACATTGGTTATTGGATCGTCAATTATTATTAAGACCGGTTTTCACCGTTAAACTGCTCCATATCAGGTAATCCCTTATGAAAGTCCACCGAGTGATCTTTGAATAACGATCGCCACTCGCTGTAGAACCAGATAATTTTTTCAAAAGCTTATCGCAGACGGTTTCGATATTCTTTAGAAAATCAACGATAAAATACGAGTTTCCACAAAGCGATGGCCCCGCAACTATTGCCTAAAAGGGATGCTTAAACTGACCCTCCATCTCGAAACGCTAGACGATACTAAAGGGTACTCTATCACCATCCTGACTTAAATACCCGATGAAAATCTGCGGTCACCTGTATATTTTACTTTTATTGTGCTTATCTTTATCATCAAAACCGAGATTTGAGACGAGAGAGAGAGAGATAGACCAGAGAGAAGCACGACCAACCTCTATTACAAGAAACATTCGCTAGTTTAAAAAATACTGCCAGATAACGCCACGAACAAACTCAAATTTCGGCAAAATATACCATTAGGTATATTACAGAAAGCATTCATTAGTCCATACGCCACTAGATGGCGTCACAAATAATTTAAAATTTCGCGATAAGGGCCACGACAAGAGGGCGCAGAACATAAGGCAAGCTCCTATACTTGTCTTATGATGAGATAGTAAGAGGACCCCTTATTAGAATACTATTTCCAGTCAGCCAGCTATGAGGGCCACAGCACGGGCGAAGGCTCGAGAGCAAGTTCTATATGTCTTGTTTGATTAACATTTAAAATTCCATAACGAAAATGCTCTTGAAACAGAACCAAATCAACTAAAACTAAACTTAACTGTTCGCATTTATAGTATCTTTCCAAGACCAAGACCAAATTAAGTCACTGAAAATTTACAGCACTGACTCCAAGAGCAGGTCCATGGCCCGTTTCAATACCAGTTGAAGGTGACTTTTCTCAAGGTGAAATCGTTTTATAAAAATTTTCAAGGCTAAATGATACTTAAAGCAAACTATTGATGTAAAGCAAACTAGTTAGGTAACAATTACTCATCTTATATGTATAACGTTGAAGGTGACTTTTCTCAAGGTGACATTGTTTTATAAAAAATTCCAAGGCTAAATTATACTTAAAGCATACTGTTGTTGTAATTCAAAATAATTAGGTAACTTAATTACCCATTTTAGATGTGTAATGTGAAGGTGACTTTTCTCAAGGTGAAATCGTTTTATAAAAAATTCTAGGCATCAAAAATTTTCAAGGTCAAACTCGAGGCCAGTCACGTGGGCGGCTTTGGGAATTCCCAAGTTTCTACTACCTACTATAACTACATGCGCCAGCGTATATCACCAACCTGTTTTCAACTGTATTCTCTGATGTCCACAAATGTCAATCCACATATTGCATAAAGTGGGATCTTTGGGAAAATGAAAATAACGGATGTTTGTGCCCTTGTTTTCACGTTGTAATTCCTACAACCTTTCACAACACAATAGGGCATCTAAAAAACTAATTGGATTCCATAGTTATGATCGCGTTAAACGAATGTTGATAACAAATATGTTTTAATTACCTTTAATATAAAATGAACCGGTTAATTCCAAAGATTTGTCTGTTAAACTTAACACTTAAAATATTTCCTAATAACAGTGTTTATCACTTTGAATCTCATTTTGCTTTAAACGCAGTAAAATACAGTGCTTTTCACGATGAGCGTTAATTAGAGGTTTTCGTAAACCAGACAACGGATCAACCTGAAAATTTGACGTATGTATAAATTAATATGATCTACACGCCTAAAATATTTCAATGATGCGGCGTTGCCGCTTCTACTATAAAGTAGCGACTACTTTGATTTTTCAAATGGAACACCCTGTATATAATATCATATTATGATTTCCTATTACTTTGTTAACAACTTCATGTCTATTTCCCTATACCTATCTATTACCGTTTAAGAGATATAAATTAATTTCGATTTTTTTTACAAAACATGTACTTTTATAAACGATGATAATCTTGAACTCTCTGGTACTAAGACGATCAAATTCGAAATGGAGTGAAGTGATACCATGAGGATCTTCACTTCGAGTCATATTTTTATTTGCCTCATACATGGTCTTTAAAGAATGCAGATACTTTGTTCACAAGAAAAAGGAGTAGAAGCAATTTTTTCGAATGGAACACCCTGTATATTTACACATTTTGAGCTCTACATCCAATTTTAGATTGACTTTAATCAGATAATGCTATTTCATTTCGAACCGTTTTCGAGATAAACTGTTTCAATCAGAAACTGACGTGGTTTCCTTGTATTCATCACTTATTTTTGAGATTTAACATCTATTTTATACTACGTAATACAATTTCTTTTCGATTTAGTTTTTCAACAGTCTCAAATCAGTTAATTCGAAATTAATATGTACCTTAGAAAAAGTTACAATTTGTATGCATTGAGGTATTGAGTGTCTCTACCGTACAACATTGCAAATTAATATTTTTAATAGTGTGCTTTGGAAAATTAAATGATCCAATTTTGAAACGTCAAACTTTCGTTGGTGGTTTTGTCTGATTGTGATACTAATTATAATAGAAAATGTCAAGATTATGTTACAGTAATGAAGATTTCTTGAATTTATTAATTATTCATGGCGAGTGCAACAGAATGGCAAGTAGAACATGCCGAGTATTTCATAAAGATGTCCACAACTTCCGAAGCCGAATAATAATGTGATAAATCGACTACTACAAAACTGTAGGTTGAATGGAACCTTTCGTCCAAAATCATTCGTAGAAAGCCTGAAGTGGATGATGATGACAATGGCATAACAGTTTTCGGATTGTTTAATGCATTTTCAAATGCTTCTCTACACGAGGCTGAAAGGGAGATTGGTATACCCTACGTGACAATTTATCGCATTCTTAATAAGCACAAATGGCATCCCTATAAATTCTACTGTGTCCAACATTTGAAAGAGACTGATTTGCCTCGTAGAGTGGAATTCTTTGAATGGTTACTTGTCAAGACTGACGAGGATGAACATTTCCTTGACAATATTATATTGAGAGATGAGGCCAAGTTTGCAAAAATGGAATTTTCAACAGACACAACAGTCATTATTGGCGCCAGAAAATCCTCATGTCGTTCGCCAGAGGGTTTTCAAGAAAGATGGCAATTTAATGTATTTTATGCCATAAAGAATGAGTCAATTTAAATATTTTAGGCGTGTAGATCATGTTAATTTATGCATACTGTCAAATTTTCAGGTTGATTCGTTGTCTGGTTTGCCAGAAACGTCTAATTAACGCTCATCGTGAAAAGCCCTGTATACACTTATACATTACTAAATCTTAATTATGCGACAGTTTCGGATCCAAGTATGTTAAAGATTAGAACAGTGGAAGAAAAACCACAAAATACAATGGAATTAATTTTCTACTAATTAATTACAAAACAAAAGCAAGTGAAAATAATATGTTGTATGAAACGTATGACGTTTTCAAACTTGGCGGTGATCCTTGTGACGTCATTGGGATAAATACGTCATCTGCGCGAAGTCTTTTGTATTATGGTTGAGTCTAATTTATTTCAACCGGTGAATACTTATACACAAAAACATAAAGGGGTATCATTTGAAAATTTTGAGGTTATTTCCAGCGATATTCGAATTCGGCCATCTTAAATTGTGTATTGTCCGATAGAAAATTTAGTGTGGTAGATAAACCCTAAATGTAAATATCACCGTCTATTAAAAAAATGTAGAGGTTATTTAAGTACTTCTCCAGATATACAAACCTACAAGTTTGATGGTGACATAAGCCTAAATCTATCGTTTTTTCAGTAAACCGTTAGAAAAACATTAGTTTACCTTTTTACTTTCATAGGTAAAATACTCAACAAACTAACAAAATGTGGAGCATTTTAGCTATAAATATTTAGAGTTTCTTTTCGGCGACCGTACCTCAACCCAAACGTTAGTAATTCCCAAGAAATTAGCAGAAATGAGAAATATTGGTGTAAAATTATCAGTAACAATTCAGAAAATCATATTTGGCCAGCACATTGCTTCCCTGCAGTTGCCATAAGTGCGTTAGGTTTTATTTATCTCAAACATACGCCACAGTAAAATACACTGAGTTCAATAAACGATCGTTAGAATTGCTAAGGATTTGATGCCTCAAACATCACAGATCATAGGTACGTAAAATAAACAATTATTAATTGGCGTAATCGAGTTTTAAATTAGTTTAATAATTACAGAACTAAACGTATCTAAATTAGTTCCTAATAAAGGTCTGTAGCGTCCCCCAGGTACCATATCTTGAAAAGTGTAATTTGAACTTATTTGCAATAATGCAAATTCAAGAACAAAACAACAGCTAAGTGATTTATCTCGACTTTCTTGACAATAATGTTACTATTAGTCAAACTAATTACTCGCTAACCTCAAATCTGATCAAACGAAGTGGTGCGTTTTACGATTTGACTGAGAAAGGCTGGACGAGGTTAACTGATGCATTATGTGGGGCGCAATGGTGCTTCAACCCGTTAACCTACTATTGTGGGAAAGAAACACCAATAAAACCCACTTTAGTCATAAATCAGTAATTGCACAGGTACATTAACAAATCAAATAACACAAAAAAAAACAATGAAAGGGTTAGATATATATCAAAACACCATTAAATCAGGTTAAAGTGCGTACAAAATTATAATATTAAGAGAAAAATGAATAAAAAGCAGTTTAGTTACTCATAAACACTACAAAAAGTTAAAGAAACCCATGTAGTCACATCCACAATTGTGTCATAAATAATCAGAATAAAAATCTTAATACCAAACATATGGTCTTTAAGTAAATAAGCACACAAAACAATAAGGCAAATTACGGTACATATAAAATACAATAACAGTAAAATTGCACGGGTGATAATCAGGTAAAGGCAAGGACAAAAGAAAATAGACAAGGACTTTACACGTGTATAATTGTTTAGTGACTACTAAAGCACAAAATAAATACGAAAATTTACAATAAATTACACATAAAGAGAAATTAGTTCACAGACAAACGATTCTATTTAACAAACTGACACAAAAAAAACTCATTGAACAAAGCCTTACTAGGGAAAGTTATAAATAAATCATAACATCGTAACCGATATATAAGTTTGAGTACGTCAGAAAAATACAGCGCCCCATTCTCAGGTTACACGTTCATCTATACAACAATAAAAATAATAAAAATAAAATTCGAGGTGTTTAATGGTCATCTGGAACCGGGAGTATGTAACCATTGGCAGTTGCCTATTACAATCAGTAACCAAGGATTATCCTGTACCCATTCTCCAGGCCCACCTCTACACAAATATACAGATAAACAACAGACAACAATGTTAATTCACAAAAATACAAGAGCCCTTTACTGTAATTTATTTTAGCAGATTTCAGCTTAATGAGCCGCGTGTGAATGAGATACCTTTGCAGGGCAACGCTCGATTTTTAATACGTTATATAGGCTTGTAGAATTATTTGCTGCCAGTCTTAATTGATATAAAAGTACCTACTTACACTTGAATCCTTTAATCGATCACAGACTCAAATAGTTAACATGCGCGGTTTAACTTCAAAAAGGGCGACTGTTATTTATAGATTAATATTTGAAAAACGCATTAAAACTAATACCCGATAGAAAAGACAAATTGGCGTTGGCTAATTCAAAAAAAAATGTACACGCAAGAAATATTTTAGAAATAACTTAACTTAACTTAACTGTCACGTCATTCCCTTTCATTCACAATCTTTCTCATACTTTCTTTTATTTATCATACATTCTACTGCATTCATCCAAGTTTTACGCGACCTACCAGACCCGGCCTTTCCTCTAACCTCACCTACATATATTTGCTTCGTTAATCTTGAGTTTTTTCGTTAACTTAATGTGACCAAAGCAACGTATTGTACTACTTTTATATCTATCCATCGTCGTCTTTTCCTCGCCACACCCCGTCATGCATTCATTCATTATCTTGTCCCTTCTCGTTTTACCATATGCGCTTGTCAGGTATCTCATTCTCACGGCATTTATTTTTCTTTCGTGCTTTCTTTGACATACCAATGTCTCTCTTCCATACAGTACTGATGGGACAAACACGCCATTATAGATTGCTCGTTTCGCAGATAGGCACATGTTTTCGTTTCTCATTATCGTCCACATACTTCCAATCACTTTCCTTCCAGCATTGACCCATCGCCCAATGTCGCCCTCCATTGTACCATGTGCAGTAAACATTATATCCAGATATACCAACTCGTCCACTTGCTCCACAATTTCATCTTGCAGGGTAAATACTCTACTCTCCTTTCCACTTTCCGAATTGAACATCACAATCTTAGTTTTGTTCACGTTTGCCTTTAGTTCCATGCTCTTACAGGCTGCATAAAACTTCCTCAGAGCGGTTTGTACCTTATCCGCACTGTCACTTAATAAGACTGTGCCATCTACATACACCAGAAGTCGTACATTTGCGTCACCAACCTTTAGACCATTTGTATCGGTACATGCTCGTCTAACGAGTTTATCCATATATACATTGAACAACCTCGATGACATCACAGAGCCTTGTTACAGTCCTTGCTCAATATTAAAGTATTTACTCCCACCTCCTCTCACCCTAACTCATGCCCGACTACCGTAGTATACTGCCCTTATTCCATTTATTAGACCTTTATTTACGCCATATTCATTTAATATTTCCCACAGCTTCTCCCTACTCACTCTGTCGTATGCTTTCTCCAGATCTACAAACTCACAGTACAGCTTCCTTTTACCCTTAAACACTTTTCGATCACCTGCTGGAGAGCAACCATCTGATCGACATATCCTCTCCCTGGCATGAAGCCACCCTGCACATTCCAAATCTTAGTTTGTGTATTTTCTCGTACTCTATCAATCTGAATTCTTCCAAATACTTTACCAGACACGCTGAGCAAACTTATTCCTCTGTAGTTCTTGCAATCATTCTTGTTCCCTAACCCTTATACAGGGTACAATGAATAATTCACACAATTTTCGTATAAGATTTGCACCCCCATACTTTAGCATTTCACCACTGATTTCTTCTACGCCTACTCCCTTGCCATTTTTCAACCTCCCCACTGTTTTCTCTACCTCATTTATCCCAATATACTCAGTTTGATTCACCATTCTACATTCTCCTTATTTAACCCTGCAGTCTTATTTTCCACAATACTGTTCAACTTTCCGAAATATTCTTGCCAGCATTTCCTCACTTCACAATCATCCCATACAATTTCGTTGCTCGTATTCATCACTCCTGCAGCGTTCTGTTTTGGGTTACGTTTTGTATTTTTGACCTACTTCCAGAAGAGTTTTTTGTTTCCCTCAAAATCATTCTGCATTTTCTCTCCTTCCACAGCCATCACATCCTCTTTACTTATTCTCACTGCCTCCTTCGCTTCTTTGTTTCTTAATCTGTACACCTCATACAATTGCTTTTCCTCAATCCCATTTTTTTTGCAGCAATCATTGCCATGTACGCATCTTTTTTCTTACATACTGCCTTTTTTACCGACTCATTCCACCAAACACATTTTTGCTGCCTACCTACAGTCGCCCTTCCACATATACGCACTGCACAATTGACAACAAAGTTTTTCAAGCTTATCCATGCACTTTCAACGTCAGTGTCTTTTTTTGTTCATGCCACACTGTTTCACTAACATTCAACCCTTTACTCACAGCATCTGCGTATTTTATTCTCGCACCATTATCCACTAGTTTGTCTACCCTAATTCTGGACGTTCGTACTACGTTTGTTGTCCTTCTCCAGACCCATTTTTGCTCTAAACATACTCCCGATATAACCAAAAAGTGCTCCGATCCACACTCAGACCCGCGTATTACTTTAGTGTTTTTCACCAGGTTTCTAAGCCGTTCATCATACACTATCAAGTCTATCATACTTTTGGATTAACCTCTTTGCCATGTATACATATACACATTTTTATGTTTAAATCACGTATTGGATACAAACAGGCTTCTCTCCACACAGATGTTCACCATGCGTTCACCATTCTCGTTGACTCTTTGGTCTCCGAACTTTCCTAGAACGCGTTCAGTATATTTTCTCTTTACACCTACCCATCCGTTCATATCCCCCACTATCATCACCCTTTCGGTTGGCTTACGTGTGTTCAACACGTTTTCTACTTCATTCCAGAAGTTCTCATGCCCCTGGTCTCTTTCTCCATTCACCGGTGCATAGCATGCAATAAAAAAATTCTTCGAAGCTCCACTTTTATTCAAACTCATATTACCCGGGGAGATACTAATTCGTACAGTTTAACACATATTTTCACTCTTTCCCTTACGATCACCCCAACTCCTTTTGCGCCATGCACTTTTAGTGCAGTGTCAACTCCTGATCATAGTGCTAGACTGCCATCCTCCATCCCCACAGCATCCTTTCCTTTACGATTTGTCTCCGATACACACAGAATATCTGGGTGTCTCTTTCGTACATTACACTTGCAATTTCAAATTCTTACCTCTAACTTTCGACGTACCTACCCGCCACTCATTCCTTGCACAATCGTCAGCAACGGGGCCTGTCTGTTTTGACCTTGACCGCACCTGTAACCAGGTCGATCCGAGGCAATTGTATTGTTCTTTGAGTAATACCATAGCAAGCAGACCGGTTACTGGCCAAATCGTGCCCCGGACAATGTATCATTCCCTACTAACAGTACCGTACTACTACCGGACAGTTATTTGTCTACTGCCTCGACACGTAAGGAAGTCAGAAGTAGAAATATTGTCAGAGGCAGGAAAGATATAATTAATAGAGTGTATACTTACTGTATGGATACCTAAATGTACATATATACATATACAGTTTTCACTTACATACCCTTCAATGAGGTCACGTTTCAACCAGATTGCTCCCTACGTGATTCCTGGCTCTCGCACTTGTCACCGGATGGTGTTATTTATTTGCGACCAAATGATTCAACTATCTTTAATTTAGCTTTCCGAGTTATAATTATTTCTTTGTTATTTAATTTAACATTTATTTATCAAATCTGTTTTATTATTGTCGCAAACTGTGACAACTTAAAGGTTTCCATCTTCTAAGTTTCTTTTTTTTATTCAATTGAAGGGTAACAACAAATAAGGATAATGGTCCCGTTAGCTTTCGCGACATTAATTGTTTACTTTTAGGATTCATTAATTACAATTAAGATCAAACATAGTAACAAGGTAAAAGTTAGCTTAAATTTTGAATTTTCAGTCAAGGAAAAGCTATTATATAAGACAATATGCAACACACTGTTGTAATTAAACCTCGAATCACATATAGTACCAAAAACAAAAATTGGATCAACCTTCAAATTTGAAAACAAAGAGGAAAAACTGGTAAAAACTTACCACTTAATACGGATCTGCTCTGTATAGTCACATCCTTTGTATTTTTATATTTCACAAAATTCTACTGTTTAGATTATTATTATTTTTGTTTATTAGTAATATTCAAACCGATAAAATCTATTCAGTGCCTTTCTACTTGTATTTAGATTAGATTGTTCCCTAACGCGACTTTCTATCATTTATTTGAGAAAAGAAATTATTTAATCACTTTCATTTAGAATTTCGATTACAAATTAGAACCAGTTATTTGTTTATTTTATTTATTTATTTGCTTTTTTACTTTGGATTACGGATTTGATCTAGTTATTTATTTTTATCATTTAAGCTAATGAAACAGTTCCTATGACGATGATTACGTTTGGATTTACATCTGGTATTTTTCCTACAAATACGTATTTATGATTGCTTTCTTTACCCCGCGCTACTGTGGCATAAAATAAGTCATTTTTTATTAGTTCTCTATAATTCATTGTTATTGCAAAGATTTTAGCTGTTTCAGTTCAATCCTGGACAAAAGGGTGGTATTTATTTACGCTTTAGGTTTACTTTAGAATTGTACCGGTTTTAACAATTACATTTGGTCATGGGTTTAAAAGAGCCGTACCTCTTCATAGAAATGCAATACTACAGCAATCATAATGTTATTTTCACGCCTATTTCAACGAGAGAACCATTTAAGCGTTACAGAACTTCTACTGGTTAGCTTATTATCTTTATTTATTATTAATATTCAAACCGCCGGGTATTATTATATATATATATATATATATATAGGTATGAAAAACATTATTGTGGGTCTGACTTATAATAAGCTAAAAAGAAACCCAATAAGCATTATATGAGTGTGAGAGAGATATAACCTTACCGATGTTGCCACTTCTACATATTTGCATGTAGGCACAAAATATGAACTACTTAAGTCTCCTTCAATCTAACTTCAACATTTCTAACGAAACCAAAGCAATTAAGTGTGTTGAAAAGTGTTGAAAAGTCGCGTGTTCTTTGAAACTATTAAGTCGTTCGGCGTGATATCAGGTGAGCGAGGAGGATATTTGATAGTACCTTTTCCACTAACAATACGTTTAGGGAACGTAGTTTCTAAAAACTGTTGAAATATTATTGCAGTATGAGCAGGACAGCCCTCTTCTTGATACCAAGTGTCATCAAAATGTGTATTGAGGCGTTGAACAGCTGGAACTATCTGGTTTCTCAACAGTTCTGAATATTTTTCCGCATTCAAGTTTCCGTTAATAAAAAATGGACCAATTATGGAATTTCCTAAAAGAACACTCGTCGGTAAACAAAATATTTTCAATAAATCTTTCGTTTTCATTAGCCCGATTCATCATATCTTCACAGAATTCCATACGATTTTGATGATCTTCTAGAAAAATTTCTTGTATAGCTTGCAACTTATAGCAACGGTATTTATTCATTTTCAAGATATTGCGAACTGTTCTTTGTTTATTTCTTCACCAATTTTTGTACTATTGCACGGGAAATTAGTTTCTGCTAAACTACACACCACCATTTCTTGGAGTTCGCGCTCTTCGTTTAAGTTACGACCAGGATGCTCACCATCATTACCATCAATGCTACTCCATTTTCTATAATTATTTACATATCCACGTCTTTCAAATTTACAAACAGTACGCATAGTCGTACTTTCTGATGGAATTGGCCTGTTCAAAGGAAAAAGCAAACCTGCCCATTATTTCTTGTGCAGTGCTTCCTGAATAATACCACTTAATAATTTGTATTATTTTTTCAGTGGAATACATGAGTATTGTGTCGGACTTGCAAAACACTGATTTTAAATTCTCCTTGACAGTAGCAATTAAATGTGTCATTGATGCTAGCCTACTCAAAAGACGCATGTATGGCATCAGCGCTTTTAGTTTGTTGTGTATTCAATCTCACTTAGCACGTGAACTGAACTGATCGTACTGTCTTTGTTGCACTTATTATTATAAGTCAGACCCGGTATAATATTTTTCCATACCTGTGTATATATATATATATATATATATATATATATATATATATATATATATATATATATATATTGGATAGAAAAAAAATAAATATATTTTATAGTATTTGTATTTATTCGTATTGTATTTATATTTGAAAGATGATAATAATATGGGTACTATGTAATAAAATAATGATGTAATAACATTTAAAATTATTTAGTAAATCGGATTGTATTTCACTACAACTTCACAACGTTATATCATCATTAATTTAATATGATAATAATTGCTACTTTTATTTAAATAACTCGACTAGCTTCTTAAAGGGGATAGGGATCAATATATAGTTCAGTGTAAAAATTAAAACATAAAACATGTGTGTAGGTTTCTTTTGTATCATAAAATTTAATCGTGATTTAATTTAGTTCTGGAATTGTGCAAATTTTACTTTTAATCAAACACCCCGTACCAGATGAAAATATATACCACGTTGTGCTTATGTGAATCCGTTGACTTAAAAAGATGTCTAATTATCATGACCAACGATTCCATTAATTTAATATGGATAAGTATATTTTATCTTTTTAATATAATATTGAATTACTATAAATCAATAAATGATTGACTTATTTCCAGTTTAGCACATAATCTATTTGTATCCTTTACACAATACACAAAAATAAACTCTAATCAAATGCAACATAACCGCAAATATTGATTAAGATTCGTAGGGTCACAGTTAATGTTCTTTTCTTCCAGCTGGCTCATTTTCCAATTCCGATGTAATTCGAATTCCACTATCTTTTGTTCCCTTGATGGAAGTTCTACACGGCATTAGCAAGTTGTGGATATGTTGCACCAACATGTACTGCATCGGTAGAAATTCCATACATCGCCAATATGCATAGGTATAATGCACAAATATCTGCCGTGTCACTTTCCAAAAACACTTTAATTAATTTACTATATTTATAAATATAATAATTTACTTTTAGGTTTTTATCTTCAAGAATACCACAACTTTTTATCAGCATCCAGAATAACTTGCACTTTCAATTTTAATCTCAATTGAATAGTAATATAAAGGCAATTTGTTTAAAATAATTTTTAATTTTAGTGCAATAATTGAAATAATTTTATTTACATTCAAGTAAACGACGCAAAAATATCAACCGAAACTAGAATTAAGTTAACCTTAAATTTTGTTACAAAAGTGAATTTCACTTGTTTTAATTACATAAAATTTTTAAAGGTTATACGAACCACCTGGATGATCTTAAAATTTTAATCATGTGCACATCAAGTGACATGTTCACACTTTGAAAGTTTATAAGATAAGATACAAACATTTCTGCCACTTGCTTATATAGCTTCTAAACAAAATCAAATTACCTTAGCAAAATTACCAATATAAACATAAGATTGCTTAATTTCCATTGGTTGATCAGTTTTCACAAATTATTATTTTTACTGATAACTTCCTTATAAGTAAACAGATGTTAAAACAATAATTATTTTTGCATTCTGTGCAAAATTCCTTATCCGTAGGTACCCTACATGACACATTTCCTTTGAAATTTCTTATTCTATACAAATTATGACTAATATGCAAATTTTCATATATAAATTTACTTATAACTAAAGTAGTCTAATTCTTACTAGAAAACTAAAAACAGAAATGGTTTGCTTGTCCCAAAATACATAAGAATTCATTAGTCTGAAACACATTTATGATTCATGTTAATAAGTTCAATCTCAAGTTCTGCGATATGAATCACCATAATCTAGTTTATCAATTTTTAAGCTTAAATCACATCTGGAATTTTAATTTAAGTTGTAACACACTGTTAAGTAAGTTTATAACATAATCTTCATTCAATTTCACTTTTAAAATTAAAATTTCTGTGAATCTTGTAAACTTTGTTATGAGCCACCAACTTTAACATGTCCTTTACCCTTTTTACATTGATTGGCACAATTTAATGTCATATTGTTTTAGAATGGCAGCATATTATGGTACTGAACTAGTATATTGTCATAATAATTGGAATACATGTATTTTATAGATGGAATACATATTTTTACTACTCCAATGCTGTTCGGAAACTATAAAAATGAAGAATAACACTGTTTAGCCACTTAGCACTTTTATATTTATGAAATGTGGCATAAGTAGCTAACATGTTCTATATTCATTATGTGTACTTATCGTTACGTTGATTTGTACCTAAACAGTTTGCGCTTTACGTACAGGGTGATTGATTAGTGCGATAAAGTTCAGTATCTTCTATGTCCTTCGAAGTATCAAAGCAAACGTTACGGGAGATTATAGCCATCATTAAGCTTTATATTTTAAAATTAGTTACAATGTTACAGGGTGTTCCATAACGCCGAGCCACATCAAAGTTAAATTTTTTTAAACGAAACACCCTATATTTTAATTTAAATTTGAAATCCGCTTCACTTCCTCATTACAAAAATATATACTTGTAATATGTTATACAGGGTATTTAAAAGTTATAACCACTTTTCCATGAAAATCGTAACAAGTTCACCGCCCTGTATAATTTCAAAGGGCTACAAGAACAATGATCTGTTGCAGCCGTAGCTTTTTAATAATTGTCAAATTTTATAAAAATGATTGAGTTTGTGAATATTCGTTTAATTGATTACAGGGTGAGTCAAAACATCAATTCATTATTTTCTCAGTTTTTCAAATGGATCAACCTGTATTTTATATCACTATCGAAAAGTACTATTGTTTTACTTATATTTTTGTTAAGCATTCCCTATGCCCAAAATTATTAGTTTTTGAGATATTTTCATTTTTATATGCAAAGTATTAATTATGTGTCTAAATCTTATCAAAATCCTTTTCGTTAAATCAAAAGAAATTTCTATTTTACACCAGGAAATATTCATATTAATAACTAAATTGCATTTTGTAATTAGTAGTTTCAATGTGAAACCGACTTCGTTGAATTTGCATAAAATTACGCATGCGTTGCGTCCTTACTAAATTAATTAAATGCAGCTTGTCAAAATTTCATCAAAGGATCTAAAATTAGTGAGTACAATTTTGATTTTGTTTAAAGTAAAATTATTAATTTTTATAATTACACGGGTTCATTGACTTTTCAAATATTGATACATGTTGTCGCACAAACATTTATACATTATCAAAAAAACCTAAATACAGGACATCAAAAGAAATAATCAATGCAATAGGGTTACGATAGAGAAATTTATCTCACATGTGTTGTTGCAATTTCCAAATAATGGTCACGTTAGCTTGTTCCATATTAAAACATTGCACGTAGACTTCTTTTCATGTATGATGATACTGCCTTGCTGTTCCAAATGGTGCTGCTTAATATTCCATAATTTCATCCAAATCCAATGACTGCTGAATACTTTTCCTCGTGGTAAATACGATGTACTTAAAATGCTCATATACTTTAAGACAAGCACTATATTTTATTTGTTGGTTTAAATATTTAATAATTTTTCGGATTTATCTTTGTATTTTAATTTTATATAGATTTTTATATTTACTTGCACTTTTATTTTAGATGCCGTTACGAAGTTAAATTTATTTTATAATCTCTCAACAAAATAAACATCAAATGCAAAATAACTGAAGCATTTTATTGACATAAAAAAATGCACATCACCCGATGTTTACACACGATTTCAAAACGAAACAATTACAATTTTATCGACAAATATAATCGGTAACCTTAGTTTTAAATTTTGTTATAGGTTAAAACAATTGTTTCTGAACTCTCAACTCTACGTTGATCGCGTTTCAAATCCGATAATGTTAACGAAAATTGTAACTTACATGTTAACAAAAACAACACTAACACTATGACTTGTTAGTCACAAAAAATTACAAAAGCAAGAGAATGCAAGAGCAAAAAGCAAGAGAGTGAGAAATCAGGAGCAATTCCTTTTATACTTTTCTCCTGGATACCAAATTTTCAATTTTTTTTCTACATTACACACAAAAGATCCTAGCATCTGATTGGTGTAAACAAAATTGTTAAATTAACTAAAACAAATTATGCCATATCTTTTTTAAATCAAATCGGATTAGCCTTTTAAATACAAATTTAGAATCAGGGCAACTTTCCGCATAAAGAGACACCTCACAAGCCCTATTTCACTTCGAAGACTTACATTTTGACAACTTAAAATCTAAATTTACTAATATCTAACAAATTTTACATTTTACAACTAAACTAATTACATATTCAAATTCTACAAAAAAAAACTATCAGAATACACCTATTTCAACCCATTTCACTTAGTTTTAACAAAATTTCCAATTTCATATCTATATTCTAGGTAGTTAACCCAACTCTTCTAATTTTATGTTTAGATTACGTATTTACTGTTAATTTCCTTGTGGAAATGAGGTTTTAATAATTTATTCTAAACTTATCTTATCCTATAAAACTATAAACTTGTCTCTAACACCATTACTGTTTATTTGTACTCCATAATTTTGTCATTTCACATTTCCATACTGTTAACACATTTTTGTCAAATTTTGTATACAATTTGTAATTATATATTAAATATCACACTGCACAAATGTTGTTCATGTTCTTAATAATGTTTCTAAGTCACTACCACTCTTATGCACTTTTAAACACTTTGTCTGTGGATTACTAATATACTCTGTTCGTACCATAACCCTTTTTATAGTTCATGGAGTTTATGCATTGTACCTATTACTATACACGTTCTACATATTAGAATTATCGTACTTCATGTGATCAATATCTGTCATGTGATTAAAATACTTAAATTAATTGATTAAAATGTGAAATTACTTAAATATGTTAAACGAAACTAATCGTACACACTAATATGAATCGTGTTGACCTTTCTCACATGCTACTGGTGTAGCTCATTGCTTTTATGAATATAACAACCTTGTGCATACCCGCAAAGCCTGTTTTGTTACATCAAAACCATATATATATATATATATATATATATATATATATAAACAGTAAAAAAAGTCTTTTATACATATAAAAATTATTGCACTCAATACAAGTTAAAATATATGTATAACAGGCAGTTTTATTTAAAAGTGTAAAATCAAATCACACAGTTGAAATATATAACAGATCTAAAGCATTAAACACAATATTCAATCAGGGATAAATGTGCATCTTTAAAATACACATATAAAATTTCTATCAAACCGACTATTAAAATTTAGTATTCCAATAAGTAAGAACCCGAGGTAACAATAAATATTGTAAAACTGAGAACAAAAGGACGTGGGCCATAAATATTATCACAAGATGTTCTGTACTTAAAATTCAAATAAGACAGACTTACTGGCCATCTCTGCTATGCTGCTAAACTAAATCTCAAGGTTCCTCTTAATACTCACCGACTAAACACTTCTGAAATAAAACCTTCACCGTCCCGAGCGAAGGTATCTGGATCGTGGTTACCGATATAACCAAGGAACAGTTGAGTTTTAAGTGACAAATTTGCTGCCTATACTCACAGAGCCCTGATTTGCTCCCATTCACTGTAGGAAAAGTATAAATTGCAGGAAAATAATCAGACACATACAGAGGGTAATTAAGTCACATAAAAATATAAAAGCTGTTACCAATCAAAAAGCTATATTACATAAGTTGCGCTTAGTACAGAACTATCCTTTCACAAAGCAAATAATAATTAAAACAAGTTCCAATTATCGTAAATTGGAAAAGTACAATTATACATACCATGTAAAATACAAACAATGCAAACTAAAATTTCTTATTTATAAGGTACAGACCAAAAATAATACAAAATACTACCTGCAAAACATTAAAAATGTGAGCATACAAACATGGATACTTATTTTACAATCAGTGTTGACTTGTTGCAAGTTAGTACGAACAGATCCCTTTTAAAACGTATATGTCTCCCACGTAAACTACATTTCGACGTTGTCACATTTCTTACACGTTGCCAGGCTTTCTTTCCTTATATTTATTATCAAACAAATTTAAAACGGCTTTCCTCTGTGCTCAACGCTCGTAATAAATACGTCCTTATTCATCAAGAATGTCGTGAAGGTTTGTATTAGATTTTTGTTACTTCAAACAATTATAGAACCGCATTACACATTACACATAATGCGTTCAATCGCGATCACTATCCGCCACTATCGAGACTGATCCACTTTATTTTATCACTGCATCATGGTAAACATTTTTAAATTTAGAAAATGTTTATAAATAAAAAAGGGTTTTAAAATACGCACTATTTTCATTTTTTTTCTCCAAAACCAAAAAATCATTGCAATAGATAGTATAATCGTCAAGAAAATTTTCTCTATTTCACCAACTTTTTGTTTCCAATAATAGATGAATCTTAATACGACGCAGTAATTTGGACCACACAATTTTGATGTACACATCCAATTGACGTATGTACGAAAGATGAAATAAATGATAAATTCTTGTTAATTATTGAAGTTTGTGCACCTTCCTTCAAGGGTGAACTGCAAGGCAACCCAATACTATAGTGCAATGCGTGTACCGACTGAAAAGTGAGTTTTCTAAAATTATATTATATTCCTTGGTCGTGTTGTATTATCACCAGCATAAACAAGATTCCAGTACAAAATACCTGCAACAAAAGGAATATAAAAGATAATAAAACAGAAACATGTACAACAGATTAATAAAAAGACTGCATAATTTTAAATCATAATTTCAAAATTAGTTGTAAAAATTTCTACGAATTTATAATAATGACAAAACATCTTACCGAGTAGGCCAACGAGCGGGTAATCGGAAACAACCCAAAACATGTTATGTCTATTTCCTGATGAAGAATCATTAGCGCATAGGTATCCATCTAAAAGTTTAAGTTGTAATGTTATTCTCAAATATTAATATTTTGTAATTTTTTGTTTCCGATAATTTACTAGGTAGACAGCATACATTCGATTCATAACCAATGATTCCAATCATTGTAACCAGCATAAACTCGCGACTATTAATTTTTTGGTTCATAAATTGCTTAATTTTCTTCTTTGAGTTCAAAATTACAGTAAAGAGTTACTCACTATTAAAGAATTTGCTGCAGGAGTTTTCAGATAAAGTGGTAATGAACATAGTTACGCAAAAAAGCACAAAGGATGAGGATTAATAACGTAACTACATAAGGCAGCGAAAGAGAGCAATTAGAAACAAAGTGACCATAATTTGCAAACTCGTTTAGGCAATCAAGTGAATAATCAGGATTGATCGGAAATTTACAAAATTAATTGTTAAAATTGTGAGCAAACATATGCAAAACAAACTAAACTATCTATGAAAATTTGCTTCAAAGAACTTTTAGTTCAAATCAAATACAAACGTTGGGACAAGTCTGCCGTAACCCCACATATGTTCGATAAAATCATGTATCTAGGTATCTTTAATCAAACATGTTCATAATAAGTACGAGCTTGATTGCTAAAGCTTAGACATACACATGAACATACTTATGAGCATACACACGTTCCAATTCAAACACATGCGCGCATACATACACAACACGCACGCACGCACTCACTCACTCAAACGCGCACAGAAACACACGCTCATCCGTTTGTCTGTCTGTCTGTCTGTCTGCCTATCTGCCTGTCTGTCTGCATATCTGTCTGTCTGTCACCCGTCTGTCTGCCCGTCTGTCTGCCTGTCTGTCTATCTATCTGCCTGTCTGTATGTCTGTCTGTGTTCTGTCTCTCTGGCTGTCTGTCTGTGTGCCTTCTGTCTGGCTGTCTGTCTGTGTGTCTGTCTTGACTGTCTGTCTGCCTGGCTGTCTGTCTGTGTGTCTGTCTGCCTGGCTGTCTGTCTGTGTGTCTGTCTGTCTGACTGTCTTTTGTCTGTCTGTCTCTCTGTCTGTCTGTCTGCCTGTCTGTCTGTCATCTGCCTGCCTCTGCCTGTCTGTCTGTCTGTCATCTGTCTGGCTGCCCGTCTGTCAGTCTGCCTGTCATCTTCGGTCTGTCTAGCTGCCTACCTGTCTGTCTGTCTGTCTGTCTGCTGTCTCTCTGTCTGTCTGTCTGTCTGTCTGTCTGTCTGTCTGCTGTCTGCCTGTCTGCCTGTCTGCCTGTCTGCCTGTCTGCCTGTCTGCCTGTCTGCCTGTTCTGCCTGTCTCGTCTGTCTGCCTGTCTGTCTGTCTTCGGTCTGTCTGGCTGCCTGGCTGTCTATCTGTCTGTCTCTGTCTGTTCGTTTGTCCGTCCGTCCGCCCGTCCGTCCATCAGTCTGGCTGTCTGTGTGTCTGTCTGTTTGTCTGCTTGTCTGTCTGGTCGTCCGCCCGTCCGTACGTCGATCTGCCTGTCAGTCGTGTACCTGTACGTGTGGTGTGCATGTGCGTGTGCGTATGCATCTGCGTGTTCGTGTGCGTGTGCGTGTACATGTGGGTGTACTTGTGCGTGCGTTGTGTGTGTGCCTGCGTGCATGAGTGCGTACTTGTGTGTTAGCGTGCGAGCATGCGTGCATACCTGGGTGCGTACAGTCGTGCAAGTGTGCCTACGACATGTGTATTTCGTGTGTCCGTGCGTGTGCATTCGTACGCGTGTGCGTATGACGTCTGTGCATGAGTGCATTGGTGTGTGCCTGTGCGTATGTCTGTATGTATATGTGTAGATGTGCTTGTGTTGGTGTATGCAGTATGTTTGGATATGTGCGTGGAGTGAGTGCACACATGCATGCGTACGGGTGTATGTTAGTGTAGCCTTGTGTGCTCGTGTGTGCCTGTGTGTTCGTGGGTGTATACGTCTGTGCGTGAGTGCGTTGTGTGTGTCTGTGTGTGTGCGTGTGTGGTGTTTGTGTTTGTGTGAGTGTGTCTGTGTGTGTGTGTGTGTGTGTGTGTGTTGGTGCGTGCGTGCATCTGTGTGTTTGTGCACGTGTGCTTGTATAGTGTGCTTGAGTGTGTTGCGTGTGGTCGTGCAAGCGTCGTCGTGTACGCGCGTGGGCGTGTGCGTTTGTGCAACGTCTGCGTGTGTGTGTGTGTTCGTGTGTAGGTGGTACGTGTGCGTGTGCGTGTGCGTGTGCTGTCGTGTGCGTGTGCGTGCGCTTGATCATGTGCGTGTGCGTGCGTTTGTGTGCGTGTGTGTGTGTGTGTGTGCGTGTGCGTGTATATGTGCGTGTGTGCGTGTGCGTGTGTTGCGTGCGCGTGTGCGTGTGCGGGTCTGTGAGCGTGCGCGTGCTTGTGCGTGTACCTGTGAGTGTGTGTCTGTGTGTGAGGTAGCGTGCGTTAACGTGTGCCTGCGTGTGTGCATGTTTGCGTACTTGTATGCGTTGGCGTTTGTAAACATGCATGTATACATGTGCGTACGTATATGTATATGTTAGTATGTCCGTACGTGCGTGCTGTGTGGTTCATACGCATATGTGCGTATACGTTTGTAGTGTACGTTTGTGTGTGTCTGTGTTTATGTGTCTGAACGTATGTGTGTGTGTGTGCGTGCGTGTTCGTGCTTGTGTTGGTGTATGCGAGTGTTCGGATGCGTACGTGAGTTGAGTGCATACGTGCATGATGTGCGTGTGCGGTGCGCATTCTAACGTTCGTGCGTGCGCACGTGTGTCATACGTGTGTTAGTTTACCCTTGCATGTTTGTGTGCCTGTGTGTGTGTGTGTTTTGTGTGTGCCCGCATAAGCGTGCGCGTGTGCATGTGCGTGGGCTCTGGCGTGTGCGTTTGCATGTGGGTTCGTGTGCGCGTTCGAGTTTGTGTGTGTGTGTGTGTGTGTTGTGTTGGTATTCCTTAATCTGACCGTATTCGTCTGCTTCTTTTATTGTGCGGAGTTTTTGTGTTTTTTTTTAAATATTGAAACCTGATTTCAAGTATTAAATTTGTTGTCTTAAAACCTTTTATTCTTGTTTTAAATTTTTTTAGAAAGCTGGATTTTAGTAGTCATTTTTTAAATTTTGTTATTGAAATTAAGTTTTTGTTTAGTTTTCCAAAAAGCGATTTTTTGTTTATTTAAAATTATTAAAATTTTGATCAAATTAATAATTAATTTTTAGGTTTTATTGGAAGGTTAAAGGTTGGTTTAAAATTATTAACGTTCTTTAATTTCCTGAAATTAATTAACCTATTACGTTTTGTTGAAATTAATATTTATTTTGTTTTTTCCTTATTCGGTTAATTAAAGGTGTAAAGTTGAATAACTTTCAATAACCAATTTAAGTGGTTCTTAATAGTTAATATTAAAATTTTTAAATTTTATTTAAAATTGAAATAAAAAAAATAAAATTTGTATATTTCCTATTCACAATATGGTCATTTACATTTCAATTTTAAAAATTTATTTACATACCCCTAAAATTTTCCTTAATATCAAAGGTTTAAAATTTTTTTTCTCCAAAAAAGTTAATATTTTATTAAATTTCAAAATTCCTTTCCTTCCTTAAACTTTTAAGCAAAATTTTAATAGTTACAAAACTTTTTTTTCATTTAAAATTAAAAAACTTCTTTTAAGAATAATATTTAGAGTATAATTCCCAAAAAAGGACAAAATAATTTTTAATTAAACATTTTTTAAACAATTTATTTTAATTTATTTCATTTAAAAACAATTCAAATTTAAAATTAATTTAAATAAATTAAAATTTCTTTAGAAATACAATTTAGTCAGTCACACTAAGTGTACAGATAAATTTTGGTTTCAAAGGTCGAAATTTGTAATTTCTTAAAATACTGTAGTCGATACATAAGTTCGGTTTCAATTCTTTGACAAGGAAGTTAATTTATTTTGTGTAACATCTAACAGTACACTTAAAGACTTATCTTCCTTTTCGGGTACCCACTTCTTGTGTCTGTTTTTAAAACTGCATTCTACCGAGTCAGGTTGCTTAAATTTTGAAATGATTCACAACACTGCAGATTAACAAATATGTTTATCGGGATGCCTTACTTTAAAAATATCGGCATTATTCCCATAGGGAGTATTATTTCCACATATGGAACTATTTGTAGTTTGTCTTGAAGAGAGAGCATTATTTATTATGTTATTGTAACAAAATACCGCAATAATGACAGATTTCGGATCAGACGTAATTTTTACTTGTCAAAGCCACCTATATCGTTTTGCACAGCCCACTTTTTAAAATACCGCATAATCCGGTGTTGTAATGCATTGCGTATGTATTATTATTGTTTTGAAAAGAAATTATTGTTTAAAACACTTTAATAATGGCGTTTATTTGTAGAAGTGGAAAAGTTATTTCAACTTTGCATCACATATCAAAAATTTTCAAGTTCAAGATTTGTTATTTCCGAAAAACGAAGTAACGAATGCAAAAACGTTTAAAAGAATAGGGTTGCGAAGTAAGTATTTTCCGAAAATAGTGAAAAAATAAAATTCATCTCAGATGGCTTAGATTTTGTGCATGGACATAAAATTGCATTAGAAACAACTTTTTTTATGATTTTTTGAAATTTCCCCAAATAATGAGATTTTTAATACACTTTTGAAAAAATGTAAATTTTGAGAGATACAGTATCATTTATATATATATATATATATATATATATATATATATATATATATATATATATATATATATATATATATATATATACAGGGAGTTTAAAAAGATGCGGCAATATTAAAGGTGATTGCCCAGGTCATTTTATACAATAAAGTTCCTATAAACATAGGTCCGCAAACGCTGCGTTACCGATCTGCAGCGTGTTGAAGTTTAATTTAAAAAAATAGTCAAAATTAAATTTTTCCAAAACGGCTTGAGATATCATAATGAAATTTTACGCGTGTCAATAGCTGTGGGAGACGCATACTTTGCAATACAACACGAAGTTTCAGTCGTACCATTGGCGCGCGTATTGGCACGTCACAGGCTATTTTTCAAGAAAAAGTAGGATGCCGCTGATTTCTCTAAAAATAAAAAAATATTTTTTAATTCTTTGTTCAATTGTGAAGAAAAAAGCTCTCTCGACTTTTTATCGTACGACGTACCGTTTTTTAATAAAAAAAAACATTTTAGTGCATGGCCATTTATTGCAGAGAAAAAGTTTTAAAAATCAAGGGTTTCATTCAAGGGCAAAAACAAATATTTCACCAAACCAAAAATGTTACCAACCAAAAATTACAAAAACTGTTCAAAGTGACTACCTCAAGCTCGGATGCAAGAATCCAATCTTCTCCTCATTGACTGGCGAACTCTCTCAAAAACACCAGGATCTGTTGCACCCAGCAATGATTCGATTTCTTAAGTCTTCTACGTTTTCCAATGGAGTATCGTACACCAAGGACTTCAAATGGCCCCACAGGAAAAAATCAAGGGGATTTAAGTCCGGGGATCGTGCAGGCCATAAGTGAGGTCCACCCCGGCCAATCCAACGATTTCCGTATGCTTGTGTTAAGAAATCACAAGCTACTTGACTAAAGTGGACTGGTGCGCCATCGTGCATATACCACATTGCATCTCTAATTGCTAACGGTACGTCCTCCAGAAATCCAGGGAGCGTGTTTTACAAAAAGTTGCGATACACCTCTCCGGTAAGTCTCTCGGGTAGAAATACCGGTCCAATTAGGTAGTCACCCACAATCCCAATCCAAACGTTCAAAGAAAACTGATGTTGAAAACGATCTTCAACAATTTCATTTGGATTTTCTTCACACCATACATGGTTATTATGGAAATTCCGTATTGCATTTCTTGAAAAACTCGCTTCATCGGTGAACAGAATCAACATCAGGAGTTGAGGGATTTGAACCATTTTGTGCAAAAGCCATTGACAGAAAACAATGCGAGGGGGAAAATCAGCAGGAAGAAGTGCTTGAACGCGTTGTATATGGAATTGATACAACAAATTTTCCTTAAGAATGTGCCAAATAGTCGCATTACTTACATCCAAAGCGTCAGCAATTTTTCGAGTAGAAGTACCTCGATCTTCTTCAATCATGTCCAGCATATCCTCTTCCAGCTCTACCGTTCTTGCTGTCCTTAGCCTTCCTGCTCCTCCATTTCGTCTTAATGTGCCTGTTTCATAAAGACGCCGATGAATACATTCGCAAGTTTTTTTGTCAGGAGCAATACGGCCCGGAAATCTTTCAGCATACAATCGCCTAGCTTCTAATGCATTCCCATCAGCAAGTCCATAAATGTAGTGCATGTCGGTCATCTCGGCATTCGTATAGCGATTCATGATACGGAACTTCAACAAATTCGACACATACAAAATTATTAATCACGAGACTCATTCAATATGTCAGTGAATTATTCAGGAATGTTTAAAAATATTTTTGTACGCATAATAAATGGACATGCACTAAAATGTTTTTGTTACTCAAAAACGGTACGTCGTACGATAAAAAGTCAAGAAAGCTTTTTTCTTCACAATTGAACAAAGAATTAAAAATTATTTTTATTTTTAGAGAAATCAGCGGCATCCTACTTTTTTCTTGAAAAATAGCCTGTGACGTGCCAATACGCGCGCCAATGGTACGACTGAAACATCGTGTTGTATTGGAAAGCATGCGTCTCTCACAGCTATTGACACGCGTAAAATTTCATTATGATATCTCAAGCCGTTTTGGAAAAATCTAATCTTGACTGTTTTTTTTAAATTAAACTTCAACACGCTGTAGATCGGTAACGAAGCGTTTGCGGACCTACGTTTATAGGAACTTTATTATATAAAATGACCTGGGCAATCACCCCTTTAATATTGCCGCATATATATATATATATATATATATATATATATATATATATATATATATATATATATATATATATATATATATATATATATATATATATATATACAGGGTCCCAATAGTGCGTGGACGAAGCTTTATGAGTTTATACAATATCGTTTTCAAAATTATTTATTGCAGGATGGTGTGGGATCTTTCGGGTTACAATTAGAAAATATTTTCGCAAAAATTACTACTCGTATACAGGATATTACAACACAAAGTTATATTTTTTAAATGGAACATACCGTATATTATTATAAATTTGGATTCCCTGGTTAATTTTAAGGGCACTTTATTCACTATATGAGGTATCTTAAACGCGCAATTTAGGCGCTGCATTCCATTTTTTGAAAATTTAGAGGTTGAAAAGAAAAATTGTAACAACCGTATTGAGAAATGTGTAACACTAAAATTTTAATGGTTGTTTAGTCATAGACTGTGCTACATAAAATCGTAAAAATAGTAATATTATCTTTTTTAATTTTCGAGATATCGTAATGCAAAGTTTAAGATTTTCAATCATAGATTACTTGATTTTTTTAAATGGAAAGGTATACATTGTTAGATAGGAAATTTAATTACATTTTCTTTGATATAACATTGTTGGTATTTATGTTTTGCCGTTTTTTGATAATCCAGCTTTTTTACTGAATTTGCAAAGTTTAAGAGTTTTAATCATAGATAACTTGATTTATTTAAATAGAAAGGTATACATTGTGTTACATTGATAGATAGGAAATTTAATTACAATTTTTTTGATATAACATTGTTGGTATTTATTTTTTGCCGTTTTTTGATAATCCAGCTTTTTTACTGAATTTATCGATTTTCGTAAGTTTACATATGTATGTATAATTGTTTAAATCACATCGAGCTATGAAAACAAAAGAATATTAGAAACATAATTCAGCAATAGTATCTGTTTGACGCTTAACTTTACGAACATCATATACGTAATACGTTTATTTAAGAATTATAATGAGTAATTTTTTGCAAAATGAATTAGTTGACATGATATTTGTGCTTGGAGAATCAAACAAAAATTGTTTATTGGCCCGTCGAATCTACGGGCAGCGTTATCCTGATCGAAGACAACCAAGAGAAGAATCGTTTCGCAATCTTTTAGAAAGATTTGAGAGTACTGGAAGTGTTGGATGACCTAAAAACGAAAGAGCTAAAGTTGTTACAAATAAAGAAAATGAATTTCGTGTACTTGTAGCTACAATTGAAAACCCCCACGTTAGTATTCCGAAATTAAGTGACAATTTAGAAATCAGTCAAACTTCGGTGAGACGAATGTTAAAGAAAAATAAATTTCACCCCTATCATGTACAATTACATCGAGAGCTGAAAGAACAAGATTTTCAAAATCGAATTAATTTTTGCCAGTGGGTTCAACAACAGTTAAATGCGAACGAAAATTTTATATCGGGGATATTATTTACCGACGAATGTACATTTCATCGAAATGGATTTGTGAACAGACATAATTTTCATTTTTATTCAAATGAAAATCCACACCAATTTCGGTTAGTCTGTCAAAATAAATGGTCAGTGAATGTTTGGGCAGGTATATTCGGCGGAACTATTATTGGTCCTTTTTTTTTCAATGGCACACTCACTGGGGTAGAATATCATAATTTTCTAGAAAACGAATTATATCATTTATTGGAGAATGTACCTTTGGCTCAAAGAAGAGGTATGTATTTCCAACAAGACGGGGCACCTCCTCGTCATGCCAGAATTGTAACCCAGTGGTTAAATTCGACGTTTCACGAAAATTGGACAGGAAGACAAGGACCGATACCTTGGCCAGCTAGATCTCCGATATAACTCCATTGGATTTTTTTCTTTGGGGCTTTGTGAAGAATAAAGTATATGAGGAAGAACCAACAACTGCTGAGAATATGAAATTGCGAATTAGAAATGTTTTTGCTACAATTACTCCTAATACGTTAGATCGGGTTGAAGCTTCTTTTATTAAAAGAATTCAGTATTGTCTAAATCAACGTGGTCGACAATTTGAACATTTAATTTAATATTATTTTCTTCCAAAATCGATAAATTCAGTAAAAAAGCTGGATTATCAAAAAACGGCAAAAAATAAATACCAACAATGTTATATCAAAAAAATTGTAATTAAATTTCCTATCTATCAATGTAACACAATGCATACCTTTCCATTTAAATAAATCAAGTTATCTATGATTAAAAATCTTAAACTTTGCAAATTCAGTAAAAAAGCTGGATTATCAAAAAACGGCAAAACATAAATACCAACAATGTTATATCATAAAAAAATGTAATTAAATGTCCTATCTAACAATGTAAAACAATGTGTACCTTTCCATTAAAAAAAATCAAGTTATCTATGATTGAAAATCTTATACTTTGCATTACGATATATGGAAAATTAAATAAGATAATAATACTATTTTTACTATTTTATGTAGCACAGTCTATGACTAATCAACCATTAAAATTTTTGTGTTACACATTTCTCCATACGGTTGTTACAATTTTTCTTTTCAACCTCTAAATTTTCAAAAAATGGAATGCAGCGCCTAAATTGCGCGTTTAAGATACCTCATATACAAAATAAAGTGCCCTTAAAATTAACCAGGGAATCCAAATTTATAATAATATACGGTATGTTCCAATTAAAAAAAATATAACTTTGTGTTGTAATACCCTGTATACGAGTAGTAATTTTTGCGAAAATATTTTCTAATTGTAACCCGAAAGATCCCACACAATCCTGCAATAAATAATTTTGAAAACGATATTGTATACACTCATAAAGCTTCGTCCACGCACTATTGGCGGACCCTGTATACAGGGTGTCCACAATATCTTTTCACAAAAGAAAACTCCAAATTCTAGAGCTGATTTTATGTCGGTTTCACGTAAATTACCTTAATAAAAAAATACTTCCTAAAAGAGCTGGAGCTCTTGGAAGATGGCGCCCTAACATCGGTTTAATTCAAATATCTTCAAAATGGTTTCCCTTTAAATGATAGCCTTCTGTGCATTTATTTAGTGGAATATGCCCAATCATATGGCGTGAATATAGTTTTTTGGTTGTACTCATAAGCGACTCGTTTGGGCGGAGCATTGGACATTGTTATTCATAAGTTTTTTGTTTTTCAAAATTCCACAATTTTAATATAAAATTTAACAAATTTCGATTTTTTCATAAAAGAATGATTCTCTTGTCTGAAGTCGCTACGACGCACCGTTTTCGAAATAAATCGATTTGAACTTTTCATGTGATAATCATTCTTTCATAAAATTAACTAACGAATTAATTTACAATTATGAAAGATGGCTATGAAAAATAAACAAAATAACAATTGCGTGAACATCAAAATAACTAGTACTACAGATACTAGTTGAGGTTAAAGTGTCAAATAAGTTTTAAGTGAAAGATTTTTTATTGGTTAGTTACATTACCGTAAATACAAAATGTTGAATATTGTTGGAATGGTTTCGTTTAGTAAGGAAGAATATGCCGATAATATGCATTTAGTATACGGCGAAATGCAATGTAACGCTCTGGCAGCAGCACGTAGATATGTAAATAAATTTCCAGGTAGAAGACATCATGATCCTAATTAATTTGCGCTTCTTCATCAAAAAATTAGGGAAACAGGATAGGTAATGCCTAAAAATAAGGAAACGGGAAGACGTGCTGAGGTAATGGAGGAATATTAGGGCGATATTTTAATGGAAATTGAGTACAATCCTAAAATAAGCGTATGTGGAACATTCTACATAAGGAAGGCTTGTATCCTTTTCATTTCAAAAAAGTACAGGCCTTGCAAGCAGGTGATTTTCCTGCTCGTGTTGATTTTTCCAATTGGATGCAAAATAAAGAGAATCAAGACCAAGATTTCTTTCTAATATTTTGTTTTGTAATGAAACCGCTTTTACAAAAGGTGGAATTTTTAATATGCACAATGCACACTATTACTCCTATGTTGAACCTTCATGCGATAGGAAAACGTAAACATCAGGAAAGGTTTAGCCTTAATGTATGGATAGGTGTTCTTGGTGATAATTTGCTTGGACCTGTAGAATTACCGAATCGTTTAAACGGCGAAGAATATCTCAACTTTCTGTAAAATACTTTACTGGATTTATTAGATGATATTAATCTAAATATTCGACGGAACTTGTGGTTTTTACATCATGATTGTCCGGCTCACTATAGCAGAACTGTTCGTACTTTTTTAGATAACAATTACCGAGAGCGATGGATCGGAAGAGGTGGTCCGGTTGTTTGGCCAGCAAGGTCTCCAGGTTTAAATCCTTGCGATTTTTGTGGTTTATTCCCAACCAATAGAAACACGCGATCAGCTTTGGAGAAGAATTCAGGATGCTTGCGACAAATTTAGGAACAATAGGGGAATTTTTTCAAAATTTCGGCAATCCTTACATAAACGAATAAATTTGTGCATAGAAACGGATAGTCGTCACGTGAAGAATCTTTTGTAGGTTCAGTTTTGTGTTTCATGCTTTCAGTTGTCATTTTGAATTTTTTTTTATTATTCATTGTGTCAGCAATATTTTTTTGCATTAAAAACGATTATTTTTTACCCGAGTTTATTTCTTACTTTCTAAAGCAAAATTAATGTATGACATGAGAGCAGTTTGACGTTCACGCAATTGTTATTTTGTTTATTATTTTCCATAGCCATCTTTCATAATTGTAAATGAATTCGTTAGTTAATTTTATAAAAGTATGATTAACACATGAAAAGTTCAAATCGATTTATTTCGGAAACGGTGCGTTGTAGCTACTTTAGACAAGAGCACCATTCTTTTATGAAGAAATCGAAATTTTTTTAATTTTATGTTAAAATTGCGAAATTTTGAAAAACAAAAAACTTATGAATAACAATGTCCAATGCCCCGCCCTAACGAGCCGCTTATGATGTGTCTAAAACATAACCAGTAAATCTTAATATATTGATGTATTATATTTCGATTACGGTTGTAATCGTTCATGTTTACTATTTTAAATTTTCAATTGATAACTATGATAAAGGTTTATAAATCTTTTTTACTGTTGCAAGAAATTTTGTTAATTTTTATATGCGGCATTTCTAAAATTATACTTATTTTAAATTTTATACATCCAAAATTATTGCGTCATGATAATAAAGGATACATTCTAAATCGTTCGAATGTTTAGCCAAAGCAGTACTTTTAGGTTTAACACATCGGATTTGTGTTGTATTAATCTATTCTTTAAAGGTTGTAAACATGTTGCTAAGTATACTTCATTTTAAATTTTTAATTTTTGAGTAATTTATGGGTACAAAAATAATTTGCATTCGTACGACCAAGGACACACATTTCAAGATGATAACACAAAAACTTTACATGTAGAATGAAATTTACAAAAAAAAACGTTTAATTGTTTTAGTGTTGCGTTTAAAGATTAACAACAAAATTTAATATTAGTTTTAATTCTTTTTTTGTTATAATTTGTTACTCAGCCTTTCACTGATGATCATTACAACCGTAATAGAAATATATACAAAATTTTAATATTTAATTGTTATATTTTTGTCAAAATAGGACTTGATCAGCTGAATATTTTTAAAACGAGGAGATATGGACAAAAATATTTTAGACAAAAGTTGCACGATTTCCGGAGGGCACGTAGCAGTCGCCTTGGAATGATTTTGAACTCGTTTTTTGAAGGTTATTTTAAGGTCAAATTTGTTTTTTTTTATGGAAATCCGGTTTTTTATTACTGATAAGCACAATTTAAGAAACATTTTTAAAAAACATCGACTTTTTGTGTTTATCAAAGTTTTCAATATTTTTTTACTCAAAAACTAGTTTTTAAAAAATACAAGGAATCGTTCAAAATTGTTTTTATAATATGGTTCCAACAAGACGATGCTCCTGTCCATTATTCAATTAGAGTTCGACAATATTTGTACAGAGTATTTCCAATGCGTTAAATCGGGAGAGGAAAGTATATTTTATGACCATCTAGATCACCAGATCTCTTAATTTTTCCTTCGGGGATATTTAAAAAAAATGTAGTTATACCACAAGAATTGATATAATGAAACGAATCATTGCAAGATGCCGTTAGAAATTTTAGGCGAAGGCTTAAATTACGTCTTGTAAATAATACTAGGTACTTTGACACTAAATTTAAAATTGAAAATTGTAGGACTAAATTTTTGTAAGGATACTAATCGGCCCTTTTCAGAGCCATATAATGTTGAAAATCCGTTCTCGTGGTGAATGTTAAGTAATTGTAATGCCGCGCGAAAAGAAATTGTATGAAAACAATGATTAATAACTTCAATCGACCTTGAGATTTGTTAATTAAAATATGACCTAAGCGTTGTCCATCAAACTTTACAACTTTTGTTTTATTTTTTACTATCTTGCTTAGTTCTCGAAATATTAGACTGATGCATTTAAAGTGGGGCAGAAAAGTTAGGGTGCCCTCTAGCTAGAGAACACAACATTTAAAAAATGTTTCCAACAAAAGTGTTTTTCCGTAAAATATAAATCAGTAAAAAATATAGGTTTCCATCCAAAGAACACAGTAGACCTTGAGATAACCTTAAAAAAATGAGTTCAAGGTCATTTCAACGTTACTATTAGGGGTCACCATTGAAACCATACTTTTGTCTAAAATATTTTCGTCTATATTTCTTTGTTTAACCTTCATCGAACCAAGGGAGGGTGCAGCTGCACCCCAGTAGTCGTTTTTTTGTCATACTAAAGTATTTTATTTTCTTTTAGTTTTGATACTCTCAGACTTCGTTAATTAAAGCTTTCTCAAAACGAGGTGTCACTTAGTAATTGTTAGATTAAATCCATAAACACCAAAAGAAAAAATAACATTGTGCGCACCACCGTTTAAGAGCCACAACAAGAAAATTACAATTTTATTAGTTTTACTATTCATTGGCAGAGGGCATTACAAATTAATTTCTAAAGTGATGTGAGTTCGCGTTGACAACAGATATTTCTAATTATCATTTGAAAACATTATAAAAATTGTTTTTGTCGGCTTTTAGATAAAAATATTATAACCTTAAATATTCTATAAACTAGGTGTTCAAAGCTATAACCTTAAATATTCTATAAACTAGGTGTTCAAAACATTATATTCTATAAGCTGGTGTTCAAATATGGACTGACCTTCTACATACGATCGACATGTTCCACTAACGAAGAAAATTGAGATTCTATGCCGAGAACATCGATGATGATGAAGAATTTTTGAAAAATGGCTCAGACTCTGAAGACGATGATCAAGTTGAGGAAGAAGACAAAATGATGAAATTTCAGCAGAAGAATATGAAGAATTAAATACCAGCGATGAAGAAACTGTGGATGATACTTTGCAGTTATATGGTTTGCAAATCTGGTATGAAATAGTCTACTACGCCACTGAAAACATCGTAGACGACTTGCTGATATTTTGGCGAATAAGTCTCCCTTGACGCAATATATAAACATTTCGACTATGAGTCAGCTTTTTATATTATTTTTACTGCTGAAATGGTTGATATTATTGCTACAGAAACAAATCGAAACAAATTTGATGCACGAGGAATGGAATGAAAAACACCCAAAAATTACGTTACTGGAAACCGACAGACAGCATCGAAATATACGCTTATATCGGTTTACTTTTATCCAAGGCACTAAAGGCCAATAAAGAATCAATTCGATCGCTGTGGAATCTAATGAATTATATTGCACCAATATTTCTGCCACAATGTCAAGAAATGGGTTTGCCTTTTGACTAGATTTTTAAGATTCGATAATTTTCAAACAAACAGAACGCAGATCAACTGATAAATTAGCTGCAATAAAGAATATTGCAAATATGTTTAAGGAACAAGGGAAAAAGTTGTTCTTGACTTAGTGAACCATTTGCCTAAAGGTCATGGGATAACAACAGACAACTTTTACTAGTTTGCCATTAACAGACTGTTTGTTGAAAAAGAAACTCACTCTTTGCGGAACGTTACCATGAACAAAGCCTACATTCCTTATCAGTTATTACCATATAAAAAGAAGAGCTGTCATACTTTTATCTACGGAACACCATGACAATAAAATAGCTGTCGAAGAAGAACATAAAAGCCACATTATTTTATTACAATGCTACCAAAGAAGGTGTAGACACGATTGATAAGATGGCCAAGGAATATACAACCAAAAGAAGTGTAACCGATGGCCTATGGTTACCTTTAAACTTTTGAACATTGGGCAAATGCGTTTGCATTATGGACACTAAGTTTCAGACTGGCAGAAACAAAGATCAGATCGCAGAAAGATCTTTTTGCCATTGAAAATCACTCATTTCTTATGTGAAAAGGAGGGAAAACACTGCATTAAGTACAAAGTAGTGAGTTATATGACAATGTTGGTTCCAGATTTAGAGCAAAAGAAAACCCCGCTACTGCAATTGAAGATTTAGGAGAGCGCAAGCAAATTTCTCTTGTGCACGTAAACGAACAGAAAAGTTCACTTGCAGCATATGCAAAAGGTTTGTCCGTAAACATAGCACCGCTATTAGAAAGAAAATATGCAACCCATTAGAGGAACAATAGGAAAACAATTTACAATATCATTCATTAGTTTTTTTATAAAGTTATGTTATTTTATTTTGTATTTATGCAAACATTAAATTGTTTTAAATATTCACACTGTCTTTACTAACAACAGATAACATTATGCCAAAAGATTTTGCCCAAATTTGTTAACGAAAATTGTTTTTATGATTCATATCTAGTAAAATTGACCCTTGGTTCGAAGAAGGTTAAAAAGTGTCTAGTTGATCAAATTAAAAAGATCCAGCACGATCCAACACCATGGTACGACTGTGTAGGATTCGACAAAATTGGAAGGAATCTGATCGTATATGGCTGCTTCCAGCTTAGACGTTTTTGTAGTGTATGTATGTATTCCATTTTAAATAGGATCGTACTACAATTACATCCAACATTGTTATGCGACGGAATTGGAACGTGCCAGTTTAAGATCTTGGTATTTGTATCGCTGGCGGATGGCCTAATCGTAAAGCGCCAAATCAGCCGCTACGTATAGAACAATCTCAATCTCTTAGAATTAAATAACTTTAACCAATTAAAGAATATATAACTTACCTCCAAGTCCGTTTCAGAACCGCACTTTATTTGTGTACTATGAATAGAAGTTCCCAATACAGTAAACTAAAATAAGAACATGAGTCATTTGAAACCAAAATTACAGGTTCACTACCTTTTCTAATACAAACTCAAAATTTTCTAATGACTGTACCACTGCAATTGAGGTAATTGTTATGTTTACTACAAGGACTCCTAACATAACAAAATTCGAACTGTCTCGATTTATCGTTATGTACGAGTATATAAAATTCGCTAACCCTAAGTAGTTAATTATTTCGAGTGTAATCGAAAGAAGCACAGGCAGTTGCAGCTTCTTATGGAAAGTATTACAGATATTGCACAACTTTGAGTGCAAGGTGCACAATGTGTGGAAAGTGTGTTTTAAAGTAGTATTATTTACAATGTGCGATTGTGTAAAAATTGTATCCGTATTCATTGATAAAAAGTAATAACCGATAGTAAAACTAAGTAATCCATTGCTAAACACCGCATCTCTCATAAGCAAACCAAAAATAATGTAAATTTTTTGACATAAAGGAATTTGTTTAATTATCATAATGCAACATATTCTGATTATTGCATACGTTACTGTACGCATAATCCTTACAAAAAAATCTTTCTTTAAAGCTAATGAATTGCCATAAATACCAAAATTCTTCAACTTTCTATCAACTTCTGATATTTGTTCAAATATAATGCGGAAATCATTTTTGAAGCAAAAGGTTATTGTAATAACTGTAATAAAATAAAAACACGAAACACAAAAATAAATTATGAAGTATCTGTCCGGAATATCTGTTGCATTTTCTCCATTCATAATAATTTTAATGTTGTACAAAAATAACAATAAATAAAAACTTAAAAAAAATAAATAATAGATGAAATCTAACGCACGAATGTTTTTCTTCCATAATCCACCCAGATGCAGACAACCACAAATATTATTAAAAAAGATTAATGGTTTTATAGTTTTCAGATAATTCTCTAATTCTTCATTAATTTCAGCAGCACTGAAGGATCGCACCATATTTGGTAGATTACCCTTACTCGTCGAAGAACTATTGATATTGTGATTATGTTGTGCGTTGTCATTATGTTATTCATATTTATTTTTAATGATGTTATTTCACTCAAATTATATCTACCTATCTTTACTAAGTGCATTTGGAACTGTTACAATCCTAAACATCATATACTTTAGTATGAAAATAATTAATGTAATTTCATTGATTTCATGTACTTATTATTTATTAACTTTAAAAACTTATGTACTAGTAATGATCTCGTTTTCAGAATTATCTTTATATACGTTATACAAATTAATAAACGCTATCCGACCATTTTGTATCCCTGTTATTAAATTTATTTAAATTTAAACAGCATGTCATAACTCCATTAAGGACATATGTTTTTTTATTAATTTTTTAATACTTAAAGGACAGATTCTAAATTAGAATCACGAAATAATTAAAAATGACATTATAATAAATTAGTAGTTCAGCTGTAGAAAAGTTTACGTTGCTTTGCAGAAACCCGAAACCCTTTATCTATGTTTTTGATTAATTATTTTCTAATTCGTCTATTTTACTAACAATTGCAGAATTTCAAATAATTTTTTATCCCCTCCGACGTCGTTTCGAAAATAGTCCCACCCCTTCAGTTCCACTACTTATGCGACCGCTAATCTAAACTAATGCCACTACTAGAAGCCATCCCCGTCTTCTGCAGATTTCCACATAACCACCAGACGCGCTACCGAGACCGAGTTCCGCATCAGATTTCTTCTCGAATACTCCTGTACACTTTGACCTACTGTCGTTTAAATTCGCGGTCACCTGCACGTACGTTTTATTTACAACACCTACTCAAACACTTGTGGTGAACGTTACGGCGGGAGTTTAATTCGCAGTATCGTTTTCCACTTACGCAGTTGGACAGAAAGGCCGCCTGCCTAAATTCTGCCGGCTCCACAATGTCGATTAGAAAGCGCAACGGAACTGATAGCCCAGGTCTACTACGGCTTACTTTAGTGCAGATTGTCACCGAAATTAAAGAGATAAACCAGACCAACATTCCATAATTATTTCCGTATGTCTAGCAATTACGTAAACAATTCATAACTGTATTACGTTTTTTGCGTTCAAGGCCCACACCACACAACTCATGGGTTAACTTCCACAACCGAGAGCAATTCTCTCGTCTCCATTCACTCACACAGACATCGGCTACTCAGGTCCAATTGAAACTAATAAATTCACACAAAGGTTACATCATAATATTCGTGTGTTTTGCAACAAAAACTGTACACGTGACCACAGAATGATTCGTCGCAATATCCAAGAGATTTAAAGCACGCTAAGGAAGTTGTCACCACATGTACAGCGACAATAGTACCACCTTCGTGTCTCAAAAAAATATAGAATATAACACAAGGTTAACAGTACACTACGAAGTATACGATGCATCCCACCGGCAGTCCCACATATGATAGGTATATGGGAAGCTGGAGTGAATTCAATGAAATTGCATCCGCAAAGAATCATTGGAGACTTTTGTACGACTAAAATACTAACAGTTTGCTTAAATCAGAATTCCTGTGACCATATTTCCAGTGATCTATATGTATGAATGGCATTAACGTCAAATCTTCCGGAAAAATAGAAAAAAATACAGATAATGAAAAAAGACTTGGAAAACATGGAATAACGAATACATGGCCACCTACTAGAGAGAATGATCAGAGACGACATCAACCCTAGCATCTGGCCATTAATGAAGATTAACCAGCCCAAGAGGAAATAGAGTAACACTTAAAAAATCCGAAGGAACAATTTTAAAACTAACACCTTCACGTACAAAAGAAGAAAATAGTTTAAACCATTCCCCACCAGAAGCAAAACAATTCAAGAAAAAAACGTAATGGTTAAACTATAAACGTTGCAGACAAAAAGTCTAGAAGTGAAACATTTATTTTCCTACTTAATTTAGAGCTTGCAATATAGTAATTTGTGTAAAAAATTAGTTATATATTAGTCTCAGCAGAACAGGATAATTGTATTCTAACGGTACATGAAGCATTAGCGTGTCTGTGATTTCAGCTAAAAAAATATACGTGTATAAGACACAAATTTCAGGTAAATTACTCAAAATACGGTAAAGTATTAGTAGTTATGCATCACAAAATTCCCCCTGTCCCCAGCAAGATCAAATGGTGGATAGGTAAAGTAAATAAGAGCAGTAGATAATAAAGGTCATGCGTAGACACAACGAACGGACGTATCGTTTTTTTCCAAACAAATCAAGAAACGAAGACTCTTGTCTTTCCTTATTCACACTCTCAACAACTCCTTCTGCTGTATAAGGCCCAAATTCGGCCACATCTGGAATATAATACTCACCTCTGGGTTAGTGCTCCCCAATACGCTCCCGACATCGTTGATCGTATTCAAAAGAGAGCGATTAGGCTTATAAATGACCCGTCCTTAACTTCTCACATTCAGTCCCTTGAGCATAGAAGGATGGTTTCAGTTCTTTCTTTGTATTATCGTTATTACAACGGCTAATGTGCTGATGAATTATATATATATATATATATATATATATATATATATATATATATATATATATCTTTGCGAGAAACACTCGTTCGCTCATTCACATCATCAGTATGCAGTACAAATCTCCAGTTGTCGTACCAAACGGGCGCAATACACATTTTTCTGCGCGGCTTCTAAACTCTGGAATGATCTCCCTAGTTTCTATTTTCCTCTTACCTATGATATGAGAAAATTTAAGGTAACTGTTCATAGACATCTACTGGCAATTCATTA
>JARFJB010000123.1:315000-395000 GCA_036346205.1 Vesta saturnalis | reverse complement strand
CGTGTTTGCTTGTTTACGTGCTTGTGCGTGCGTGTGCGTGCGCGTGTGTGTACGTGTGCGTACGTGTGTGTGCGTTTGTACGCATGTGCGTGTATGTGTGGATATGTGCGCACGTGCATGTGTGTGTCTTTGAGTGCGTGTGCATGTGCCGTGTGTGTTTTGTGTGTGTGTGTGTGTGTGTGTGTGTGTGTGTGTGTTTGCATGTATGCGTGTTCACGTGTTTGCTTGTTTACGTGTTTACGTGTTTTTGTGTTTACGTGGTTACGTGTATGTGTATTTGCGTGTTAGCTCGCGCATGCGTGTGTGTGCTTGTGCGTGCGTGTGCGTATGCGTGCGTGTGTGCGTGTGTGTGCGCGTTTGTACGTATGTGCGAGTGTGTGGGAGTATGTGCATGTCTTTGAGTGCGTGTGCATGTGCCGGGTGTGTTGTGTGTGTGCGTGCGCGTGTGTGTACGTGTGCGTACGTGTGTGTGCGTTTGTGCGCATGTGCGTGTATGTGTGCGGGAATATGTGCGCACGTGCATGTGTGTGTCTTTGAGTGCGTGTGCATGTGCCGTGTGTGTTTTGTGTGTGTGTGTGTGTGTGTGTATGCGAGTGTGCGTGTGAGTGTGTATGCGTGTGTGCGTGTCTGCGTGTCTGTGTACGTGCGTATGTGTACGCGCGTGTGTGTGTGTGGTGTGTGTGTGTGTGTGTGTGTGTGTGTGTGTGTGTGTGTGTGTATTTGCGTGTATGCGTGTTTGCATGTTTGCTTGTTTGCGTGTTTGTGTTTGCATATTTTTGTGTTTGGGTGTATGCCCGTTTGCGTGTTTGCGTGTATGTGTGTTGCGTATTTGCGTGGTTGCTTGTATGCGTGTTTGCGTTTGCATGTGCGCGCGTGTGCGTGTATGGGCGTTGGCGTGTGTGTGCTTGTGTGCGCGTGTGTGTGTACGCGTGTAGAAAGTGTGTGTATGTGCGCGTATGTGCTCGTGTGTGCGTGTGTTTACGGGTATGCGTGTTTTCGTGTTTGCATGTTTGCTTCCATTTTTCGTCACCATGCTTTCATCTGACCATAATAGTTTAATAGGAAAGTTAACATCTTCTTGACATCGCTAAGTACCATTCACAAAATGCCAGACGTCGGTTATCCCTCGTCTGAGACTGTAATTTAAATTCCAGTTTTTTTAAACACAATGAGCAGTTTACCTTGCCACTCATGTATTTCTTTCGATTCTTCGTGTTGATATGGTAGGTTTTTAAACAATGACTGGAGAATAGTTGATTGCTTATCCTCACTTATTGTCTTATTTCTGGTTGTTGTAGGTTTGTTAAGTGCACCATACTCCTTAAGATTATGCAAAAATATAGAATGGCCAGGTTCGTTTCTCTCAGCATACTTGTTTTCATACATGTTTGCAGCAGCAATACAATTTCTCTGGCATAAAATATAACAAGCCACCATTTCCATCTATTCCTCATTTGAAAAAGAACCTCTTTCTATTATGAAAATATTAAAAAAGAACTATACTATAACAAACTACCAAAAAACTAAATTATAAACAACACTTGTTATTCAAAAGTGCTAATGTTAAACAAAAAATAACAAATATGTGAAAATGTTATTCAACGAGTTAAAAAAAACGAAGGTAGCTTCCCAAACGAAATATCAACAAATATTTTTATTCTCATATTGTTTATGTTAATTTCTTTAAATTGTTTTTCCAGGGCCTACCTGGACAACTGTGCAATATGAATAAATATGTGATGTTAATGAGAAAGAAACTAAATATGGCCGTTGAATTTTGGTTCTAATTGAAAAAATGACGTATGTAATACATTATGTTTTTTACCTTTTTCCTAATAGTTTCGAGTAACATAGGTTGAACTTTTCATTTAATAAAACCCACTTTGAGAATGAAGACATATAAATGAACCTGACTATAAAAGTATTTAGGGTAATAATAGAGCCTCTTTAATTTTGATTGTATAGGTACTGCAATAAATGCATGTTATAAAAATTGCCAATTTAGTAAATAAGTACGGCAACGTTGCTAAAACCGTTTTTTTTGCATTTACATTAACTAAATTATAATGTGTGATACATCATTGTAATTGTTATTAAAGAAACTGTCATATACAGGGTGTAATTTTTTTTTGGTCCAAATACAAAGTAATAGTTGATGATATCTTAGAGACGAAACGGATTTAAAATATTTATACACCATGTTACAGATTGGCAATGAGAAAGTGCGTTTTATTTTTTTGATATCTCTTAAAATAATGCCTATAAAAAAATAAAACGATTTTGCCAAATTTCGGTTTTTTCCGGATATCTCCGGAAGTATACGGAAGTTTTAAATTGCATTTAATCAAGCACCAAATTGCTCCACTTTTCTATAATTTAACCGCCCTTTTATCTCTTACCGTTTCCGAGATCACCTTGCTGTTCATTATTACGCGGGCACCCTGTATAGACCAATAGTGCTAAAGCTTATCGTGGCCGTTATAGGGAAAACAAAACGTTTTCGCACAGGCTATAATAAGGTTTCGATTGTTTTACATAATAGATATCCAATAATTTACCAGTCATCTTGTAATTTACAGGCCCAGGAAGATATAACAAATTTAATCCGGAAGAAATGTTTCGGCGTTGGCAACGTTAAAATGAGAAGTGTCGAAAAGTACAACGGTGGGCATTTATATATAAATCGAAGTTCTGCGTCTGTGGCTAATTTGAATTTGTTTTATATCTAAAATGATTAATATTTGTATAAAGTTTCTTTATCGTACAGTATTTAGGTACTTGTTAGTATTTATATTCACTTATTAAGTGCATTTGCTTTATGTTCCTCGTAGGCAGTACAGTTTTGTTTACGTTTTATTTTTTGATCTTTCAGCAGTTTACTACAAATGTATTATCTCTTTTATAGATAGCTACTTTGTATTTCATTTTGTATTGGGCTTAAAGTACAGCTACATTCCTTTAATATTTGTACATTGGTGCATGTTGTAATTATTGGAAATCTCTTTTTCGTATTTGAGTTTAATGTATTAAAGGTAGAATTATTATACCACGATTGGCTGATTTTTTCATATACAAAGAACAGCGCACATAGATCAAGTTTTAATTACGATATACAAGGTTGGTCCATTAATGTTGACCCAGGGAAGTACTGATGCGGAACCTTTAAATCACCAACGTCGATAGTGTCTCCGAAGTTGTAACCACAACTTGCTCCAATTGAAATTTTTGACTTTGTGCAACAATGTGCTCCTAGTGTGCTATAATGTACCGTAGGAAATAAAAATTGTGCTGCGCCCAGTTTCCAGCAGTTTGAATCTTTCAATACCGTGCTGTAAAATCAACATTAACCAAATTGATCAAACTAAATTGTGCTGCGTTGTGCTAGTGGTGTGCTGCGTTGTGCTGATCATCAAAACAGATTAAGTGTGTCTACTTTTTCAAAAATCGAATTTTTCGTCATCGGGTTACAACTTCGTGCTGTAACATCAACATTAACCAAATTGATCAAACGAGGTTGTACTGCATTATGCTAGTGGTGTGCTGCGTTGTGCTGATAAGCAACACAGTTTACACGTGCCTATTTTTACATAAATCGAATTTTTCGTCCCCAGGTTACAACTTTGCTCTGTAACATCAACGTTAACTGTTTTGACCAAACGAAGTTGTGCTGCAGTGTGCTGCATTGTGCTGACAAAAAACGTGTTATGGACGCCATTTTTGCCATAAATACACCACATATATTCGGAATATATGAGGATAGTTCAATGGAAACACTTTTGATCAGAGTATCAGTGACTTGGCACAGCAATATAACTTAAGTTTTCTTTTTTTGACATATGCATTTTGTTTTTTCTAAGTATCGTTACTGAGACACAAAAGAACATACATGATCTAAAATCCGCCCAATGTAATGTGTTTATTTTTTAACATAATGGTGACCATTAGGGTGCAGCGAAATTAACTTTTTCCGTTCTTTCGTTTCTAATAGTGATAAAAAGTTGTCATTACGGATCAAACTAACACATGCAAAATAATTTTGAGATCTAATAATGTTCAAAGCCTCCGCAAGGCCATCTAAGTATTAAAAAAATGAGATTTTATGACACAATTGCGGAACCTATAAGAGAGGCATAAGGCACCTAATATGATCGAATTTTTTATTTTAGTTGTGTTATGAAATGGAAATTTCTTTTGAATTTATTGAATAAAAAATAGCTTACAGCTTCTAAACATATTTTTATTGAACAGCCTTCGTACATATACTGAATGTTGCAACATTAACATGTTACTTTTTACAGGACGTTCAAAATGTTTGATGAAACTTTACAAACATAAATTTACGACATTTTAATTATATTAAATGAGACCAAATTAATGCATTTTTCGAAATTTTGTTAGGCATAACAGTCGAGTTACCCGTATTTTTTTTCTGCTAAACCGACAATGAGTTATGGTAATGGCCGGTATTTTATTTTGAGTAATGTGTGAAAAAAGGCATAGGCGTAAAAGGAAACTACACTTTTATAGTATCTTTACTTCTGCTATAAGTGCATTTGAGACTATGTACGAGTACCTATATAACATATATAACTGCCTAACCTAATTACATATCTAAATTAAAAATGTTGGCTGCTGTACAAGTTTACCTATGCGCATACTAGATTTGGTTCTTAAGATAAAATATCATGTGGGGAATCACTTCAGTGTTTGGTGACGCTAACTCTACTTTGGCTTTTAAATTATCCTAAACATCCCACACTCCGTTTTGCGGTTACTGTAACAAATATAGCATCCAGTAGATCCTTAATTCGGACTAAATGCTGTTATTGCCTTTAGTATATAGTAATGATTGATTATCGTCTACAGATATAGTTTGACGAAAATCGTTAAGTTTGTATCTTACATAATTAGATATAATGTTTAGATTTTTTAAATAATGTTTATCCGAACAAAAACTCAAGTCAATGAACAGGTGCAAATTAAAATCCCTGGTAAACGAAACTATACTGCAACAATTTACACATTTGTTGTTGACGGGGTTTGCTTGATTAATAACAGTTTCTACAAATTGCACTCCGTTTTCAATAATGATAGTAAAAGTGAGGCACCTCAACTTTCACTTTTGTGACGTCATTTGACCCTGGGGATTTTCCACGGACGGCCACGGTCCACCCCTATGGTTTATTTTCGGAGGTCTTTTCAGCCCCTTGATTTTCATCCCTATGGCTGAAAATAGTATTATAATAAGGGGATCCTAATGCTAACGTGTAAGACAAGTGTAAGAAGTACCATGTAGGTCTTCGATCTTGTGTTAGAGTCTACGTCCCTGTCGTGGTACCTTAGCAGGGAAATTTAAAATAAGGGGGCACTAATGCCAACTTGTAAGACACATGTAGATCTTCAAAACTTGTCCTCGAGCCTTCGCCGCTGTGGCGGCCCCCTGGTTAGTAATGGTAAGGGGGCCTAACCTTATATATATATATATATATATATATATATATATATATATATATATATATATATATATATAAGTGCAGAAACTAGCTCTTGGGCCTTGGCTCCTATCGTGCCCCCCTTGGTGCAATTGTATGTGGGTTCTAACTTAATCTTACAGTTGTAAGACTTCGCCCCGTCACAAAAAAATTGTATTCTAATAAGGTAGCTCTAGCCTTGGAAAACAGGACTTGTATCAATGTCTGCGCGCTGGCCCCTTTCAGTTAAAATTGAGTTTGGCGCCATCTAGTGGCGTATAGACTAATGAACATTTTCTATAATAGAAGTTGATCATGCACACCTTTCTCTCTCTCCTCTCTTTTTCTCTTCTATTTTTCCTCTTCCTTTCTCTCTCTTTTTCTCCTCTCCCTCTCTTTCCCTCTTCTTCTTCCTCTTTTTCTTCTTTCTTTTTTCTTCTTCTTCTTCTTTCTTTTTCTCTTTTCTTTTCTTTCTTTTTTTTTTTTTTTTCTTTTTCTTTTTCTTCTTTTTTTTTTTTTTCTTCTTTTTTTTTTTTTTTTTTTTTTTTCTCCTCTTTCTTTTTCTTTTTTTTTTCTTCTTCTTTCTTTTCTTCTTTTTTCTTTTTTTTTTTTCCTTTCTTTTTTTTTTTTTTTTTCTTTTTTCTTTCTTTTTTTCTTCTTCTTCTCTTCTTCTTCTTTCCCTCTCCCTCTTTTTCTTTCTTTTTCCCTTCTCTCTTTCCTCTCTTCTTTTCTCTTTTCTCCCTCTTCTTTTTTCTTTTTCTCTCTCCCTCTCCCTCTCTCTTTTCTTCTTCTTCTTTTCTCCCTCTTCTTTTTTCTTCTTCTTCTTCTTCTTCTCTCTCTCTCTTTCCTCTTCTTTTCCCTCTCCCTCTTTTTCTTCTTCTTTCTTCTTTTTCTTCTTTTTTCTTTTTCTTCTTCTTTTTTCTCCCTCTTCTTTCTCCCTCTTCTCCCTCTTCTTTCTTTCTTCTTCTTTCTTTTCTTCTTCTTCTTTTCTTCTTCTTCTCTTTTCTTCTTTTCTTTTCTTCTTTTTTTTTTTTTTTCTTCTTTTTTTTTTGTTTTCTTTTTTCTTTTCTTCTTCTTCTTATTTTTTGTTGAGCTTTACACTCTGACGTCACTTTTTGCGCATTAATGTCTTCGATGTTGATTTTACTCTAGTAAAAACATCTAATAATTTGATGCTGCTTCACAATAATGTTCGCCCGTTAGCAATTGTGCTTTAAATAGACGCAAGGGCTAATGTCTAATATTTTATTTCATCTTTAGTGTTACACAGATATGGGGTTACTCTTAAAAATTAGCTAAGTTCGCCACGCTATCTTGAAATACTACATAGGTTTTCAATTCTTCTTCACCCCAGAAGCTGTACCGCATACATCTTTCTTTATCCAACTCCAGATCAGTAGCATGTTTTCTAATACACACACAAGACAGCATCTTCAATATAGTGGTGTATACGCCGAAAAAATGGCTTGTGTTTTCTTCTTCTTTAAGCTAGATTTTGCCTCTATACAGCATACAAGCTCTATGTTAGCTGAATTACCTCTGGCAAAAAAAAGGGTTATAATCAAATTAAGTATACCGACCTCTTTTAATCTTTGAATTTTTCCGATGACCTGCCATGCTTCACATAAGACGACTTTACATACAGGTTCTGTCTCGGATGAACTGTCGAAAAGGGCTTTTTGGATTTAAAACATGCCCCTAGGGAAGATATTAGAGTGTAGTTACGGAAACATTTTGTGTTATGACCGGCAAAACTTTGCGATATCATATCTGATATAAGTAAAATTTCGCGACGCGAAGCTTTCAGCGAAGACTGTTTCGGCGATCCCACTCCAACCCTCTCCGAGCATAACCGAGATATAAAACAAGTGTAGGGCTGCGCAACTTGCTCTCGGGGTTTTGTGCCTTGTGGAGGGCCCAATGGCGGAAAATTTGAATTTGTATTTAAGTCTCTGCAGGTTATGGCTGGAAATATGAATCTGTATTATAATAAGGGGTATAATCTAACTTGTAAGACAGATGTAAGGTTTAGCAACTTACTTTCAGGCCCTCGCTCCTCGACCAAAAATTTGAATTTGTTTGTGAAGCCATCTATGAGGGAAATCTGAACTTTTATTATAATAATAATAAGGAGGCCTAATGCTAACTTATAAGCAGACATAGGGTGTCGCAACTTGCTTACTTTCGGGTCTTAGCCCTGGCTCTTTGACGGGAAATTTGAATTTGGATTTGTATTTAAGTATTCTAATAAGGGCCGTATTGCTAGCTTATAAGACAAAACATAGGAAACTGTTAGGGCCTGCGCCCTCCTATCGTGGCGCTTGTTGGGATATTTGAATTTGTCTCGTCATCTGGTTGTGTATGGCCAAATGAGTATTTTCTTTAATAATAAAGGCGGCATCATCTAGCGTTATATTTGTAGGACTAATCAGGGTTTTGTTTTGTGGCACCATCTAGTGGTATATTTTTAAACCAGCGAGTGTTTTTTGTAATAGAGGCGGCGCCACTTAGCGGTATATTTCCAGGACTAATTAGGGTTGTTTGTGGTACAGTATAGTGGTGTAAAGGCTAATGAATATTTTCTGTAATAGCAGATGATCGTGTTCGTCTCTCCCTCGTCTCTTTCTTAAACATACAAATCAATTACTCAAACCAAATTAATCAAATCAATTAAATTAAATAACAAACTGATTTAACTTAATCATACAAAATCAGCTTACAATTCAAAAAATATCAGTACGATTGAACGCACAGAGTACAAAAGAAAGCCAATCTCACACTTATTGTAGCTACCCATTTAACCGTAATTTCGCATTAACTGCAGCATTGTTAGTGCAGGTTCAAACATCGTTAGGAAAAACAAGTTTATTAACAAAATTGAAGGAAGGCTTAGAGTTTGAAAATATATTATTATTATTATAAACAACAATACATCGTTTTTATTTAATAACATCCTTTATCGGTCTTCTTCTTTATCTTGAACCGTGATTTGTCACTATCATCATTTTGAGATTCGTCCTTTTTCTCTACCTCATCGCTCTTCTTCCTCTTTTGTGAATCATCACCATCACCTTGTATGTGAGATACATTCAGCTCATCTACGTCATCGTGTCCATCATTATCTTGAACGGTTATGTTGTAATAGTTCATTAACAAGTCAGTAAAATCTCTAATGTCCGCTGATGTTGGCTCCTAAACAGGAGAATACATTATAATAATGCTCACTCGATGACAGTTACACTTTAAAGAGCGAAACGCACGAGAAACGAGAACGCTGCTAGCCTTGGGTTTTGTGCGCTGGTGCGCTCGTCAATGTTCGGGTAGAATCGGTTACTTTCCGGGAAACTTTGAAGTATTGACCTAACCACACTCTAATATCTTCTATGGGCTTGTTTATAAATCTAAACTCCTTTTTCATGGCTAAGGTATTTTCCCCTAAGACAGCAGCTTGCGCCGCAAGCAGCCGTCAATACAAGTTCAGATTTCCCTCATAGATGGCTTCTCAAACAAATTCAAATTTTTGGTCGAGGAGCGAGGGCCTGAAAGTAAGCTGCTAAACCTTACATCTGTCTTACAAGTTAGATTACCTATACCCCTTATTATAATACAGATTCATATTTCCAGCTATAACCTGCAGAGACTTAAATACAAATTCAAATTTTCCGCCATTGGGCCCTCGACAAGGGACAAAACCCAGAGAGCAAGTTGCGCAGCCCTACACCTGGTTATGCTCGGAGAGGTTTGTAGTGGGATCGCCGAAACAGTCTTCGCTGAAAGCCTCGCGTCGCGAAATTTTACTTATATCAGATATGATATCGCAAAGTTTTGCCGGTCATAACACAAAATGTTTCCGTAACTACACTCTAATATGTTACCTAGGGGCATGTTTTAAATCCAAAAAGCCCTTTTCGACAGTTCATGCGAGACAGAACCTGTACGTAAAGTCGTCTTATGTGATAATATGGCAGGTCATCGGAAAAATCCAAAGATTAAAAGAGGTCGGTATACTTAATTTGATTATAACCTTTTTTTTTGCCAGAGGTAATTCAGGTAAGATAGAACTTATATGCTGTATAGAGGCAAAATCTAGCTTAAAGAAGAAGAAAACACAAGCCATTTTTTCGGCGTATACACCACTATATTGAAGATGCTGTCTTGTGTGTGTATTAGAAAACATGCTACTGATCTGGAGTTGGATAAAGAAAGATGAATGCGGTACAGCTTCTGGGGTGAAGAAGAATTGAAAACCAATGTAGTATTTCAAGATAGCGTGGCGAACTTAGCTAATTTTTACGAGTAATCCCATATCTGTGTAACACTAAAGATGAAATAAAATATTAGACATTAGCCCTTGCGTCTATTTAAAGCACAATTACTAACGGGTGAATATTATTATGAAGCAGCATCAAATTATTAGATGTTTTTACTAGTTAATAAGCTAGAATCGCCCCAGATGAAGCGGATGAAGAAAATGATTATTATCTCACCTAATACTGGACCTTAGTATTTTTTTTGCAGTTATTTGTAATTATTTGGAATGTAAATTTATAAGTACAATATAAATGCTAAATACGAGCAGCAGTAATCAGGTTTTGTGTATTACTTTCAAAATTAGTTAATGATCGGAAAGCAATAGCCAGTTTATATCCAGCCATTCATAAAACGTGTTTAGTGAGACTACATGTGGTTATGTTGTATAAAAAATAATTCAGTTCAACATATGGTTATTATTAGAACAGCTGAAAGAAAAAACACTTCTGAAGGTAAGTGTATTATTTTTAATGTATACGTTTTTTACTTGATATTGCTAACAAAAATGTCGATAAAGTTTTTTAAAATGTATTATTACTCTTATAGGATGACGTCATAAAATCAGGTCTACAAATAGTTGGTACGTATTCGTGGATTTTAAACTTGTAGTTATTGTTAATTCGCGTATAATAATAAAACCATTAAAACCTTTTGCCTTTTATTTCCATTATATCAGTTTGATATTCTTAAAAACATGTTAATTTAATTTAACTCTATGTTATATATAAGTAATTATTACTTTCAAGTCTTTTTAATGAGATTTTTATAACTGTTAATGAACACGTTTCTATGAAACAATTTTGTGTGTATGTAATTGAACATGCAAATAAATCAGACATAATTTTCCGAATGCATAGGTGGTGCCTATTTAGAAAGAGAGAATCTGCCTATATAAAAAGCATCATTGCATTAAGGTAGAAATTATTTATTATTTTACGTCATATTTAATTGAGACTTTAATGTATTCAGTTTTGAACTATAATCTGGTTTCCGCAAACTGTAAGACATGATTTCGGTTGATTAATCGAGATTGATCTGATTGATTTGATCGAGCATGATTTGTTTGAGATTGATTGATTGATTAATTAATTAATTAATTGATTTGTTTGTGTGTGAGAAAGAGCCGAAAGAGAGAGAGAGAGAGAGAGAGACAGAGAAAGAGAGGGAGAGATGGAAATAGGGAGAGAGAGAAACGGATCAACGAAATAGAGCAACAGAGAGGTGTGCATGATCAACTTCTATTGTAGAAAATGTTCATTAGTCTATACGTCACTAGATGGCGCTAAAATCAATTTTAACTCAGAGGGGTCATGGCGCAGACCCTGATACAAGTCCTGTCTTACAAGGCTAGGGCTACCTTATTAGAATACAATTTTTTATGACGGGGCGAAGGCCTACAACTGTAAGATTAAGTTAGAACCCACATACAATTGCACCAAGGGGGACACGATTTTAGCCAAGGCCCGAGAGCTAGTTTCTGCACTTATATATAAGGTTAGGGCCCCATACCATTACCAATCAGGGAGCCGCGACAGGGGGCGAAGGCTCGAGAACAAGTTTTGAAGATCTACACGTGTCTCACAAGTTGGCATTAGGGCCTCCTTATTTCAAATTTCCCTGCTAATGGACCACGACAGGGGCGCAGACCCTAACACAAGGTCCAAGGCCTACATGGTACTTCTTACACTTGTCTTACACGTTAGCATTAGGATCCCCTTATTATAATACTATTTTCAGCCAAGGGGACCGAGGTGCTGACCTAACACAACTTCTTTTATGTGTCTTATGTGGTAGCATTAGGGCCTCTTATTAGAACATTGTACGCGCACGCCTTTGCCTACCTTCTAGGGGCTAAACTGCCAAAGAGGCGGTAATTAGGGTAAAAATTCCATCAAGGGGTTAAAAATGACTGCCGAGAAGAAACCATAAAATAAGGCCGACAAAAAATTGCTGTCAAAAAGGCTATAATTAGGGATGAAAATTCCATCAAGGGGTTGAAAAAGGCCTCCGAGAAGAAACCATAGGGGTGGAAAATACGGTCTCCCACGTGGCCGACCATGGGAAATCCCCAGGGTCAAATAACGTAACAAAAGTGAAAGTTGAGGTGCCCCACTTCTACTAATGATTATGATAATGGGACACAGGATAATTTGTTTCTGTTGGTTATGTTGGCAAAGGTCGCATTTTTTTAATTCATTCACATTGCCACTTTCCTTAAACAAGTATTCTACGAGATTATTAATGTTTATTTCGGCGTTAATTGTTTCGGAAGATGTTATAATACTGTCAATAGTGTTTTTCAAGTAAAGACGGTTTGTATTTAATATGTGAAGTCTATTTTGTTATGCCTCCTACCGCTATTTCTATGATAAACTTGAATATTGCAATTTTATTGTTACTATGTACATATTCTTAATATGCAGAATTATCATACAACGCCGTTATAAATGAATAACAAAGCGAATCAAATGCGCACGTATTTCTTACAATGCACTGTTTGTTATTGGTTCTTGTAGGTGGGCATATGTTGCCATTTTTTAAGATCCCAACTTTATTTACGGTTCTTAAATTGAAGTTTAAACATGAAGATAAGTATTTGCCTTTACGTCTTTGTTGTCGTCGCTGCACCTTAGTTTTCCCTCTCCGATTTTCGGTAAAATAAAGCTCCTTGACATTTAAATCTGCTGGATTGAATTCCTTTAAGCAGCTAATCATTATTGGATTATTTACTGCTTTGTGATGGCTTACTGCTCCCACCTTTTGTCCACTAGTCTCTTCACGACTATATCCAATTGTATACATTTTTGGTTCCACAACTTCTCCCTTTTCGTTTAGTTTGTAATCTTGGTTGATGTTAGCTGCCATATCCAGTTTAACACGTCCTCCAAAGGACTCCAAATGAGTTAAAACAAATTTATCGAGACGCATTGGTTTAAACTAGTTTTTCATTATACAGGCTGTCTAGAATTTACCCACGTTCTATGGCTATCTTTGTTATTGTTAGAGATACAGAGTCGGTTAAATTAGCAAAGTTGAACAGAATTACATAATAATTTAGGAGGCGGTAGATTGAGACTTTCCGTCGATGACGTCATGTATGTTAGACGTCATCATTTTGGCGCCATACTACTGTAAACCCCATACACTGTAAAACATAGCAAAAGTAGATTAGATAAACTAAACTACAGTAACCTTAAAGTAGATTAGATAAACAAAACTACAGTAACCTAAAAAAAATTGTATGGCCGGGGATTCGAACCCGCACCAAAAGCGTTGCAAGCGACTCCGCTTCCACGATACCACCAGCGCTGTAGCAATTTGACATTGAAAGTGATATTTAAACCATTTTTAAATATTCGTATTCATGCAGATAAGGCATGCGCATAAAAGAGCGATGATGACATCACATTTCAGCTTGAAAGTCTCAATTTACCGTCTTCTGATAATTTAAGTACCGATAAGAAAATTCAACATTGTTGCCAACTTTCTAAGATATCTGAAAATAACTAAAAATCGTCCAAATTTTCAATTGGCTATATCTTTTTTATTATTCAAAATACGAAAAAGTTATAAGAGAGACTTTTGGTAGTTATTTTTACGCAAAATAGGAAAATTCTGATAAAACATTTTTTTGGTAATTATTCTTCGAGCTACAACCCAAACATACATTCTTTTAAATGGCAACTGTAGGTGGCTCTGGACTCATTCGTTGGCTTATTTTTTTTTGATTTGAAAAATGATTTTGGACACCCTGTAGATCCCTTTAATTTCGCAAAATCGCTTTCGACAAATGACGAGGAAGCAATTGTACGTCCACATCCAAAAAGTGGCATCATCACTACCGTCCATATACGAGGGGTGGTTTTTATATTCCCGGACTAGGCAATTTACAATGTTAATGTAATTTGTCATTTTATTGATTTTAAATCACATATGCCTTGGTAACGTGTTTGACAATTTACAAAACAATTGCAGCATTATTAGTTCTAATATCTGTCAGTTTGTGTTATAAAGTTTCTTACAAAACAAGGAAAATCTCCAAAAGTTAATCGTGAAGAAACCTTGATTGTACAGGGGGATAATTGTCCTTCCAAGTCGACTATTTTTAAATGGTCAAAATTGTTTAAACATGGCCGAGAATCACTAGATGTTGATCACCGACCCGGTCGGCCTGTTAACAAGATCACTTCCGATGTTATTGAAAAAACCAAGTGTTTGGTATTGGAAGATGCAAGATTAAAGAAGCGACAATTAGCGCCTTTATTAGGAGTTTCAGAAACTACAGTTTTCAGAATTTTACACAACTACCTTGGCATGGCAAAGGGCTTACGCCTTTTCAAATGCTTACTCGAATGGAGTAGTGTGAAGAATTTTTGGCGCTTTGTGGGACGAACCAGATTTAATTATCAATCGACTTATCACGGGAGATGAAACTTGGGTCCATCATTCTGATCCTGTGTCGAAACAAGAGTCGATGCAGTGGAATATTAGGGGTTCCAGTCCTCCAAAAAGGTTTAAAGTCACCTCTTCTGCAGGAAAAATAATGGAAACTGTTTTTTTGGGATTCCCAACGAATTTTAATGATTGGTTATCTGAAAAAGGGTGGTACAATCACAGGAGAGTATTATGCAAGCTTAATTCATCGCGTCAGAGATGTTATTAAAGTGAAAAGACGCGGAAAACTAACGCGAAGTGTCCTGCTGCTTCATGATAATGCACCAGTCCATAAGTCAAGACTTTCAAAAGCTGCCGTTGCTAAATGTGGCTTTGTAGAAATTGATCATCCACCTTATAGTCCAGATTTAGCCCCCAGTGGCTATTTTTTGTTTCCAGATTTCAAAAGAACACTAAAGGAAAGAAAATTTAGGGACGATGATGAACTTATGGCGACTGTTGAAAGCCATTTTGGGAGCAAACCAAAAGAATATTTTTATAATGGGTTAAAGATGTTATTGAAACGATGTAATACTTGTATTGAAAAGCAAGGGGCCTATGTTGAAAAATAAATTTCTGTTCTAATCTACTCGTATCATGCCTAGTTCGAGAATATAAAAACGACACCTCGTATGTGTATATTTCATAAGACGAATTACATCATGTTTGACACGTGGACAATAGTAAGAATTTATCTGGTCTCCATCGATCGATAGGGTGTTTTGACTTTCGTTCAGCAATACTGTAAGAGAAATATGAGTATATTAGGTAGTGAGTGCACCAATTGTATAAATACGGATTATACTGTGTATCCCTAAAGTAGCCAATAAGTTCAATAAAAATTAAAACGGGAGTTTTTGAAAATACACTTGGACCCGTCGATTTTGTATTTTTTAGAGCTGCATTACATGAACGTGAAATATACAGAGTATGTCAAAGAACAGATATGCAACCGTATGCAACCACCATCAATATTTACCTTCCCGTGTGTAAAAAGTGCCCTCTCTAATTCTGCAATAGAAATGGAGATTTACATTAAAAAAGAAACGATGACGTCATATCTGTTTCTTGACATACCCTGTGTATTTCAGGTTCACGTAAAAGAAGTCTAAACTAAAAATAAAAATTGACAGCGATTTTTTTCAAAAACTCCCGTTTTAATTTTTATTGAATTCATCTGCTACTTTACGGACGCATTGTATGTTGAATTCAACGGCGCATAACAAGCGCAAAAATAAAAACTACTGACTAAGTAATTCATATGTTTCATTAGTTATTATTAAATGAAGTATTATTGATTGCAGTTTGAATCTTGCTTTGGAAATATCACAGTTGCAGATTTAATTGCTTTCAATAATATTATTTCCTAGTCGTCTAGGATTACACCTTACATACATACCAGGTATCCATTCGTCAATGCTTTCATCCAAAACGATTTCATCATCGAAATGGTCAACTAGATCGTGCTCTTGTTGGGCCTGTAGCTCATCATCATAATTTTGAAGGGTTTCATTTTCATATTTAATAAGTTCTTCCAGATATTTTCAGCTTTTTTCGGAAGGAGTGGGTTCGCCTGTTACTTCATTCGATCCGACTGTTTAATTAAAACACAATGTTATTGTATTTAAACAATATTTTTTAATCATCGACCATGACTCACTTTTATAAGTAAAAACCATGATTCGTATATAGAACTCTTTTACTTTTGGCATGGTGGTTTTCAAGCTTGACCATGTTGAAATCATCATTTTATACGGGTTTTAATGTCAAAGGATTGTGATTATTTCGTTCAAACTCTTGTTTTGATTTTGCTACAACAGTGTTTGAATATAAATGTGGTGGTTCGACGTCTCCCAGTTTTTTAATTAAAAGGTCCGCTTCTTTTCGTTTTCACTCTGAAGGGTATGTGCTCGTGTCACTAAGTCTAGCAGCGACATCAAATCTTTCTTCGCCAAATATGTGTCTTTTTGTTTTCTGATGTATGTGGAATTAAAACCTTTAATAAACACTTCAAAAGTTACGTCACTCTCTTCGGATGGTTCGTAATAGAGAAAGTCCTGTATGTTCGCGTCATAATCCGGATATTTTCCCCTAATAATGCAATATGCTTTAGCCGAAGTACTATGTGCAATTCTGCCACAACTGAAAAACCAGGCGCAGGGTAGTTGTTTAGGACCCCAAATCGCTTCGAATATAATTGATGTCCAACGACCTCTTTTAAGAACCCTATATTCTCTTTCGGAATCGCTTTTTGGGGTGTACATGATTCTTTCAGGGTGAATATGTTTCCACTTTTCTTTTGTAATATTTATATTGAACGTGAAATTTTCACATATTGCATTATTCTGTGCTTTACAAACAAAGTCAGATGTTTTAAACTCGTTAGATGTTTTTTTTCTAGGTATTGCTCCAGAGTATTATGCCTATTTTGCAGCACAAACGTATAAACATACCTTGGTAACATTTTTCCACCTAATTCTTGAGATACTTTTCCCATATTTCATCTTTTGGGCTTATCAATTTCCCCTTTGCATATAATTCTATATCTTTCATCGCTTTTACCAACAAGTCATCACTAACTATTGATTGACATATTGACTGCTGTCCTGAAATTGTAACAGTACGATAAACATTATAAAAAGCTATTTATTGAAGAGAGATTCGATGGAGCTACAACATCAAAAATAAGGTAAAAAACGGTTTGCAATGATGCATCTGATAGAGGGAATGGAATAATTCTAATCCTTACGTTAATTATCAATCACATGAATTTCAACTTCCAGGTCAAGTAAGTGATGGATAATTGTCTTTATTTTATAGTGGTCCGGATTTTGCTACTCTTGTAAATTTAAAAATTAAATCAACACGTTTAATTCATTTTAATTTTACACCAGCTCAAAAAGAACTGCTCAAATTAGGTTCGAATTCTGCTAAACAACTATCATTAATGAGAGGGAATTCGATTACCATCAAAATAATTATAATTTAGAAATGTACTGTTTTAATAAAGTTGATATTCGCGATCTTAAGGTTACAGACTTTTGCTAATACGCGTAAAATCAAAGGTGAAAATCTTGTCAATGTAAAGAGGGTTACGTATATAGACTGGTCAGACGAATGATATTTTACAATTTTACATTAATGGCATACTCTTGAGATGTGATTTTTTTTAGTACGATATAGACGAATAACACGTAGATTCTTATTCATTGTAACTGTAGTGTTTATCAGGACCGCTTCCTTGAGCTCTATACCAAGCTGGTAGCATAGTGGTGACACGACCTGCTCAGCATTCGGGAGGTAATAGGTTCGATTCCCGTTACCGTCTACCTTGTATAAACTTATTTTAGGGGGTTTTCCTCACACACATGTGGCGACATGGTCACTGCGTATATGCACACCATGTGCGGCTACTTGGGCGAATGCTGTGGTAGTATTTTCCTGCTCAGAACCCTAACTCCGTTCCTTCCGATCCTATCCTGACCACACCCATCCTTAATCCCACCGTGCATATGTACGTAATGTATGTATGTATGCTGGGAATCCCTGATTGTGGCTGAAGGAGCTTGGAAAGCTCGAGCAGCCCGCCCTCCCCCTTAGAGGGGAATGAAATACGTGACCTTTTCCTTTTTTTGAGTTCTATTAAATTCTGAACTTTGAATCAATTCCAAACAATTGCTTTATTAATTATCGCACACCACAAATTGACTTAGAGTTAGATTTTTTTTTTATGATTGTGGACCTGAACAGGCTAAATAAGACCTATCGTGCTAAAGCACTCAGGAACACTTAGGAGGATGGATAGAGGGATAATGAATTGCCAATAGATGCCTATGAACAGCTACCTTAAATTTTCTCATATCATAAGTGAGAGGAAAGCAGGAACTAGGGAGATCATTCCAGAGTTTAGAAAAATGTGGATTGCACCCGTTTGGTACGACAAGTGGAGATTTGTACTGCATACTGATGATGTGAATGAGCGAACCGAGTGTTTCTCGCAAAGATAGCCGGAGATGGTATCAAAGAATGTAATTCACCAGCACAATAACCGTTGTAATAACGATAATACAAAGAAAGAACTGAAACCATCCTTCTATGCTCAAGGGACTGTATGTGAGAAGTTAAGCACGGGTCATTTATAAGCCTAATCGCTCTCTTTTGAATACGATCAACGATATCGAGAGCGTATTGGGGAGCACTAACCCAAAGGTGAGAATTATATTCCAGATGAGGCCGAATTTGGGCCTTATACAGCAGAAGGAGTTGAACCTATTTTACGAGCAGCTGTTTTGGTAGGTGACAGAAGATGGTCAACCCATGAGAGATTTGAAGATACAGTCATACCCAACAGAGTAATAAAGTCTGAAAACTTAAGAACTGAGCCATTCATACTTACAACAGGAAATGATCGACCTTTTTTGGCGGACATAAGGCAACACTGAGTTTTGTTAGCATTAAATTTAACTAGATTATTGCTTCCCCATTCGAGAATACGTTGAATGTCTTTGTTGATTGAATTTGCCATTTCAGCTTTAATTTCTTGATTTGACATAGAAGGTGGATTATCACTATGAGTAGACTGAGATGAACTACAGTGAAGAGTGCTATCGTCAGCAAAGCAATGAATGGGGTTATTTGTTGAAGAAATAAGGTCGTTTATGTACAGCAAAAAGTGTAGGCGCTATAACGGATCCCTGTGGTACGCCCGCGTTAATGCTAACTTCTTTTGAAAAAAGCCATCAACTACGACACGTATTCGTCTTTTATCAAGGAAACTAGAAACCCAGTTGATGAGCGTATCATTTAACCCAAACGAGGTGAGTTTGGCAAGTAAACACTTATGCCAAACTTGGTCAAATGCCTTTGAGATATCTAAAGCGACTACAATTGTTTCACCGGACTGCTCTACTGTATTGTTCCAAACTTGGGTCACATATGAAAGAAGATCGCCTGTTGAACGACTTTGCCTAAACCCATATTGGTGGTCACTAAGGAGTTTGTTAGTTTCAAGGAACGTGAGCAGTTGCTGATTGATGGCTTTTTCCATGATTTTAGACAAAATGGAAGTGATGGCAATTGGTCTGTAATTTGAGGGATCGGTCTTATCACCTTTTTGGGAATAGGTTGAACATTTGCTAACTTCCATGATGAAGGAATTCCCAGAAGATATAGAGATCGTATAGAGCTTAGATAGGACTGGTACTAGTTCGGGGAACATTTCTTTAAGACAATAGCTGGGATACCGTCTGGGCCAGTCGCCTTATTGAGATCAAGCCTACTGATGATCGATTCCAAGAGCTTGTACCGAAAATGAATTGGTTTCATAACGTATGAAGAAGAGTTGACTAGGGGCACATCTTTTCCAGAATCATTGAGACACGAGTTTGATGCAAACAAATCCACAAAAACGTTGGCTTTGTCTACAGAATCAGCAACTACCGATCCGTCAATAGATGTCAGGGGGGGAAATAAAGATGTTCGAAAGTTTTTACTAATGGCTTTTGCTAAAGACCAAAATTTACGACTGCCTAAAGGAGATGTAGCTAGTTCATTGCATTTTCGTTGTTCGAACAACTTTTTAGTTTTAGTGATGACACTTTTGCAGATATTTCTAGCACCAACGTATTCTACATGACTGTCAACCGATTTATTAGATTTCCATTTAATGTAACATTTATTTTTTAAAGATCAGAACAAGCCTTATTGAACCAGGGTTGGGAACGTGAATGACTTACACGGTACTGTTTTTCGGAATGTACAACTCCATTCCCATGAGGATGACTTCAGATACTGAAAGAGCGATGTCCGAAGAAGAGGACGACTTAAAACAATATTCACGCCATGGAAAGGTTGCAAAGAAATCCCGTAAATCACTCCATCGAGCTGACTTAAAACACCACAAGGTTCTATCGGTTTTGCGAACAACAGTGGAATTAGGTACAGTAGAAATGATTTTTATTAGACAATGGTCGGAAAGACCTAAAGGCGAAAGAACGGAAGTTTTATAAACAAGAGGGTTTGATGTAAGAAAGAGATCTAGATGTGGAGTATGGTTAGGGTTATCAGGGATTCTTGTGGGTTCAGAAATCATTTGTGTGAGATCACATGAAATAGCAAATGTTTCTGCACTATGACCAGCGGGATTTGTAGTAGATGAAAATTGAAGCCAATTAGAGTTATGAACATTGAAATCGCCTACAAATGAGATGTCGCAAGATGGAAACTGAGACAGGAGATAGTCAACTTTCATACTAAGGTAATCGAAGAAGTCTTGAAAGTTGCTGTCATTAGGAGACCTATAAATGCAACAGTAGAATTTCACAAAATTAGGACCAGAATGTTTAAACCAAATCACGTCAAAATTTTTATTTTCTAAGGAAGAAACCCTCTTGCAAGCAATTCTGTCCTTGATGTACCACATACGCCTCCTTTATATCGAAAGTTAGAGTGAAGATGGTATTGAGGAAATTGCAAGTCGGGTGACTCGGAGCTTTCCGAGGAGACTTATGTTTCAGATGGAAACAATATATCAGGTTGTAATTGTTCAAGATGCTGGTGAATAGCATTAAGATTAGACCTGATACCTCGGATGTTGCAGTAGTGAATCAGAAAGTTGATACTTTCGATGACCGAGGTCGCTTGGGCCCTGCCCTCCCGGACATCCGAATGGGGCAGGATTTTACGTCCGGAATTTATAACCCTACAAACCACAGCCATCTTATTTTTTAATTTGGGACTTTTAATCCGATAGGAAGACAGTGAGGGCGAGAAGGAAGAATAAGGATGAGAATAGATTAAGGATGATGGAAAAGGGAACCGGCAGCCTTTACCGAGTTCAGAAAATCGGAGATCCAATATTAAGGAGCCCATGGTAAGGGTGGTGGTACCTCCCCGGCTGGCATGGGGTATACATGCCTACCACCTATTGATATAGTACCAGTTTGAAACACGTTTCCTATAAAATTATAAAAGACCACGTATTCCATTCCCTCCCCAAGGGGGAGGGCGGGCTGCTCGAGCTTTCCGAGCTCCTTCAGCCACAATCATGTATTCCCAGCATACATACATACATTACGTATATATGCACGGTGGGATTAAGGATGGGTATACTCAGGATAGGATCGGAAGGAACGGAGTTAGGGTTCTGAGGGGGAAAATACTACCCCAGCATTCGCCTAAGCAGCCGCACATGGTGTGCATGTACGCAGTGACCATGTCGCTACATGTGTATGAGGAAAACCCCCTGAAAAAACCTCATACAAGGTAGACGGTAACGGGAATCGAACCCATTACCTCCTGAATGCTAAGCAAGTCGTGTCACCACTACGCTACCAGCTCGGTAGGGATGATGAATTCTGGCAAAGACTTTATACAAAATCCCCCCGTAAGATTATTATCATGTCTACCGATCATATTACAGATTCACTTACCTTTCGCGTATTATGGAATATAGTATTTTACACTAAACTGCAAGAAGTATCGTTGCTTCAAGCAAAATGGTTTCACTAAATTAAATCAACACTTTGAACTCTTTAAGAAGGATCTGTGTATTACCAAAAATATGGCACAAATGTTAAGTTAAAATTTGCAGTGCACATTTTTTATTGCCTTTTCCAACAACAAATCCATAAAACTTTGTAGAATGTGCGACTTAAGCATTAAACCTTATACCACCTCTGCAGGCACGCTACATGTTTCTTTCCTACAATTCGGACTTTGCATAAATTATGAATGCTTAGTGCAGTCATTGTAATTATTGAAATAGTATTTCCTATTGTTGAATGTACATTATTTAACAGTTTCAATTTGGTAGCATCGAATACAGTAATGAAAACAAATAGGAATATCAAGATTTATTAATTATAGTTTGATGAATTGTGTTTAAAACTAATTTGTTAGGATCAGCAAGATGCCGACCCTTGCCAACTGGTACCTAAAGGATTAACTTTCTCGGAAGATGGTCAATAATCCCTCAATGGCGGCGGCATCTTTATATTATTAAGTTATTTATAGTAGGTATGTATTGTAAACGGTAAATGGTGATTGTATATACAGGGATATATATTCAAATTATTCAAACATAATAATCGTGATTAAGTAAAGCAACACCCCCAATTTTTTTATTGTCAACATTATGATGCATAAATGCAATTTAATTGGATCATATGGTAGTAATAATGTAAATTGGCGAATTCCTATAAAAATCCTAATGTAATGAGGCCGCATCGATCATCGTATTGCGACGTCATGACGCACTTGTACAGCCATACTACCGGTGTGAAGTTAGCCCCAACTTTCAAAATTTTCACTTTTTTCAATTGCAATCGTTTGTTGGTCGTTTGTCGGTTTTTTATATTTATAATAATCACGATTATAATTTAGGTGTGAAGTTAGCCCCCAACTTTGAAATGCTAAACTAATAGTTCTTTCGATTAATTTTAATTTTTCTAGTAATGAATTTGCTTGGTAGATTTCGATTTGCAATAACGTTCTAATATCTAGAGTATTTTTTGTATTATTCGCTAAGTCTTGAGTTTCGTTGATATTTTGATTAATGTCTTGTAAGTCTTTGGAATATCTGTGAGTTAGATGGTTCGCGAAAGACGTAATTGCATTTATTTTTTCGATAGAAGTTTATTGATTATTGTATCATTTTTCTAAATTTTTATTGATGATATTTAAATCATCTTCGTCAAGGTTTCCAGTGATAAACTTATCGCTTTTCCTAAAATATTAACCAAGGCTCTTTTGTTCTTTTTATGGTCTAGTTTGCTATATGTATTTTCAATTTCGATGCAAAGGATTTCCAGGTGGGAAAAGAGTTTGTTGTTAAAAGGATCTGTTTTAATTTGTTGTAGTAAAGTATCTGAATTTATGCGTAATTGACTATAACTAATTTCTAAGTGACTAATGTTAAGATAAAAGATAAAGTTGTGATGATGATTAATGGTCCTGGCTAGCCCTAAAGTTTCTAAGAACTAACCGTTACTATTAATGGGGTGAACCTCTAGGCTCTTGTTGTTGATAATCTTCATAAGGATTATTAATCTGGAATTAAAAATGAATGTTTTAATCTTTTTATCTTTGTAGTGTCTGCAGTAGTTATTTTATGGTTTTTTGTTAAACCTATGATTTTGGTTTGATTTTGATCTAGTACTTGTAAGGGTTCAAATAAGGGGTCTGTTTTTCTAACGCGGTTTCGTTGCACAAATATTGTTTGATCTGTTAAATTAGGGGTATCTTCTTTATTTTCTTAATTTTATCAATTATTTTGAGGGTTTATCTAAGTTTGTGGTATATTTCGTCGAAAAATGGTAGGACTTCGTTTTTCCGTTTTTCATTGTATTTCGTAATGTTATTTCGTGGTCAATTGATTTGTTTTCGTAAGGGCCGTATATAGATAAAAGGAGAAAACCTGTAGAAGAATGAATGGATTGCTTATAAATCGTTACTGCTGAGATAACCAGATTTTCTGGTGATTCACTAGATTTTTTAGCTTCAGTATTCTTAATTTTTCTAATATAGTCGAATGGAATCGTTCAATGGGAGAGTTTGAGCTAGGATTATTGACTGTAGTAAAGTGTAGTTCAATTTTATGGAGTTCGCAGAATTATTTAACAGTTTGGTTTTGAAATTCTCGTCTTTCCTCACAAACTACTTTGTGGGGTTTTTTATGGTGTGCCATAAAATGTCTAAATTTGTTAAGTAAGGTAACGCCAGTTCCGTCTTTTAATAGATAAACTTGTTCGTAACGCGAAAACAAATCTATGAGAGTTAGGAATTTAGTATTTTGAAATGAAAATGTGTCCATGTGTACAATTTCAAAAGGTCTATGTGCTAACAGGGGTCCTTGAATTTTTGTTTTATAAGGATGTCTTTCGTATTTGGCTTGTAAACATTCAGAACATTTGTTGATTGATTCAATTATTGCTTGCTTCATGGTTGACCAGTAGTATTGTAATCTTAATTGTTTGTAGGTTTCTGAAATTCCGTTGTGGGTTTCTTCCTGATATTTTGCAATGATGTCTTTCTGTTTTTCTTTATCCGTAATGTCTGTTAAAAAGGTGTTACTAATAGTTATTTTAATAGACTGATTGAACATTTCCTTGCATATTGTTGTGAATGGTCGTTCTATTTGTTTGTTTATGAAGTATATGCAGTAGGCATTATTTGGGTGGAAAGTTTCTTTTATAAATTTTCGGATGTCTTCGTTCATTGCTGTATCTCTTATTTTAACGCGGTAAGTTTTCTTGGTACCGAAAAGTATTCATAATTTGCATTCATATTTCTCGTGTGTGTTGAGTATTATGCGGTTATTATAAACGTTGACTGCTTGCTCTGTAATTGGAAGGGTCTTCCCATCATCCGCTTCTGTTATGGAATGTATGGTTTCGTCTGATTCTTCTATTAAGTTTTGGTCGTGGATCTGGGATTGAATGATCGTATTTACGTCTTTGTCGGTTAATTCTTCAATTTCTTCGATGTTTGGAATCAATGAGCTATTGACATCTTCTATTACCTCGGTGTTGTTAATCTGAATTCTAGATAATATATCTGCGACGTAATTTTCCTTTCCTTTCTTATATTGGATAGAGAAATTAATCTCATCTAGCTTCAATCTCCATCTAGTTAATCTGGAGTTTGGTTCTTTAATCTTGTATAACCATACCAAAGGTATGGTGATCAGTTTCAATTATAAAATTTTGGCCAAATAAATAAGGTCTAAAATGCTTTGTAGAATCAAGAATGGCTAAGAGTTCTTTCTCTATAGTGGAGTAATTCCTTTCTGCTGAATTTAAGGTTCTTGAATAATATTCGATTGGGCGACCAGATTGAGAAACTACACTACCTATTGCTATACTCGAGGCGTCAGTTGTTAATTTGAATTGTTTTTCAAAATCAGGTAACAGATAGTTCGTTAATAACGAGATCTTTACATAACACAAATGTGGAAACATATTCGTCGTGGTGTTAATCCGGGTATTTTGAGTAAACATTTGGTTAGCGTACTATTTTGAAATTCGAGATAAATCGAGTAATACCCGACAAGTCCTGAAGGATTTTATTTCTTTTTGGGTGCTGATGGGTAATTTTGGATAGCTTCTGTTTTAGTGATTCGGTTTAATTCCGTCATGTTATTATGGAAAAATCAACTTTTACAAAGGAATTCGATTTGTTTAACTGAAATTTTCAAATTGTATTCTAATTTTATTGAATATCTTCTTGATGTAAATAATGTGTTCTTGTAGTGATTTTGAGAATATAACGACATCGTCCATGTAAACGAAACAAAATTTATGTAAGTGTTCCTCAGAATGTTGTCCATCACCCTTTGAATGAGCTGTGTTTTTTAAACCAAATGGCATTCGTGTTATCATAATGTCCATGGTTACTGTAATGTTTTTCGACGGAATTCGGATGCATCTCTATTTTATGGAACCTGTTGAAATCGATTGTCGTAAAGTAACAACATTTTCTAAACTGTCTAGTATTTCTTCTATTCTCAGTGGATATTTATCTTCGACTGTTTTATCGTTAAGCCTTCTGTAATCTATGACCATTCTGAATTCCTTTTTCCAGAAAACCCATTTTCTTTGGGACGATCAAAGGTGAGCTGTATGGGGATATGGACGGTTGTATAATTTTTGGTCTAGTAGTTTTGAATTTGATTTGTTTCCATCTTCATAATTTGCGGATGTCTGAACGATTTAATGTAAACTGGTTCCTCGTCTTTAGTTCTAATTTCATGTTTGATTGCGTTGGTAAAGGTCAAATCGCAGTTTTCGTTAAAGAATACATCTTGATACTCTTTACAGAGTGTTAGAATATTTTTTCTTTCTTCTGAATTTAAATGGTCGGTCTAAATGTTATTAATGATGCGGTTAATTTCTAAAGTATTATTTGAATAATCAATTCTTGCTTCAAATTTACTAAAATCGTCACTACCGAGGAGAGCGTCAAATTTTGAATGCCACTGAACTATATAGAGATGAATAGGATCGATGATTCTAAATTCTTTTAATAAAGGAATGCATAGGTTTTGGTAAATAGATAAATGGTAATTTGGGTCTTGACGCGATAGAATTTAAATCTATTATGTTAGGGGTTGATTTTGGGAGGCTTGCTCGTGAAAATTTTCTTCTTCATTAAAATAAATCATTTCTTGGGGTTCTTCAAAATACGGTGATTCGTAATTAATTTGCTCAACATCGGTTGATTCTACGCAATTTAATTCTTGAGAGATAAAGTTTGGTCGGCGGTGGGTCAAAAATGGTTATTGAAAGGGTGATTGAATTTTTGGGGTTGTTTTTTGGTAGTAAATGTACTCACTCCGGACATTGGTGTTTGTTTGGGTTGTTCAGGTTTTGTGGTTCCGAAAACTTGTTTATTAGTAAAATATTTTTTTTCGTGATCAATAGGTTTGTTTATTGAACCTTGGAATGATCTGAATTCGGGTTTTGTAAATGAATATTGCTGATCGGGGGTTTGAAATGGGGTGTGTAAATAATTATTACGGTTACCAGGATGTTGAGAATTGAAAGTTTTATTAACTGGGTCTGGTCTAGAGGGGAACTTTTTTATCGTTCTCTCATATAGTTCTTCTTGCTTTCTATTATCGTAAAACTTACATTTGTTAAGTCAATCTTCTAACGTACTTAATTCGAAATGGAGTAAAAATCCGCGATAGGGTTCTAAAATACCTAATTGAAAAGTTTTTAAAGCTAATTTTTCATATTCAAATGTTTTATAAAGTTTAAAATTTTTGTCTGAGATATACCGAGCGTCCCAATAAAATGTATACACTCTTTAAATGAGTATAACACTAACAATTATTATAATACAGAAAACTTTCAAAAATGAAAAGAATGTTAACAAATGTAGAAACTAGTCAATTATCGAAAATGTTCAAATTGTTGGCCATTGTGGTCCATGCACAGCTGATAACGCTGATTGATTGAATCCAAAACTTTCCTAATCATTTCCATTGGTATTTCGGCACATTCTCTTTCAATAGCTGCTCTCAACTCATCGATTGTAGCTGGTTTTGTGGTGTAAACATTGTGTTTAACATTCCCCCACAGAAAAAATCCATGGGGGTCAAATCCGGTGAGCGTGGAGGGTACTCGGTACTTCCTCTTTTTTTCATTGGTACCACTCACAAAATTGGATTCTGCGGTCATAATCATCTTCATTGAGAGCGTGCACTAATCTAGGAATAAAACTTCTCCATTTGACACGCTTGAAACTCCTGTCTCACGAGCCGCTTGCCGGACAGATTTTCTAGGTGATTGCTGAAATCTCTGAATGACTTCTCCTTCTCTTGTGGGGCTGGTGGATGATCGTGGTCTTCCGGAATGGTTCTTATGGACATCCTTAACAGTTCCTTCTTCCTCAAACTTATCTCGCAAACGAGTAATTGTGAGTCTCGTTGGTGCATCTCGTTGTAACTCCTTCCTAAACCGTCCTTGCAATTCACTTATGTTCTCAGTCTTCCAGTAGCACTTTAGAATGAATTTTCTTTCCTCAAAGTTTAGTCTGACTCCAGTCATTATTTTAAGCAGTCACAACTGAAAAAAAAAGTGTGGTTGTTATGAACTGTTAAAGAGTGTATACATTTTATTGGGACACTCGGTATAATTGAACGTATTGCATCAGATCGTTCAATGCTTTTAAGATTTTGTTATAAAAGTCTAAATAGTGTTCGTTTCGCATGTGAGCGAAACGTCTTAAGTCTGATACGAGGAGATCTTCACTTTGATGATCTCCGTATTTTTGCAGAAGGCAGATTGTTATATTCGGCCAGTCCCTAACGTTTTGATATGCCATGAAATCCCTTGCTTCGCCTAATAATTTGGATCTAACTGTATATTCGACAACATAACTTAAATCATTTGATAAACGTCCTTGTAAATGTCCTAATAGATTATCTACTTCGGTAATAAAAATTGATAAGTTATAGCCTGGTTGATATTCTGGGATAGCTCTTAATAATAATTGTAATTCTGTCCTATCTACTGGAAGTGGTGCTGGGTTCTGAATTGGTGCACTAGGTGTAATGTTAGATTGGTTCATTTTTGGATTAGGGCTATATCTACTTTGTTTAATAAACTTGGGGGTTTTAGTTTTATAATTGGTTTTCAGGGTTTGTAAATAATGATTAATATCGTTAGGGATTATTGGCATTTATTTCCCTTTCTGATTCTGAACTCGAATCAGTCATTGAAATTTAAACATGAATAAAACAGTAACTTGATAAGGAAGGTAACAAAAGGACTTACATAGAGTAATATCTGCTAGCCATTGAATGGATTGAATATCTCGTGCCTCTAGATGTTTCTCTTCCTGCCTCGTGTAGAGCCGTTGAAAGTATTTTTCTTTTTCTTCACGCACAAAGACTTCAAAGCCACCAGTTTGATTTTCGCCGAAGTTCACCAATGGATGATCCGGACTGATACCAGTTAGATTTTTCACCGAAATTTCACTTCACTAAATGGATGTTCAAACTGTTGCGAGAATCCTGTTCGCAGCGACAATTATAATTCGAAGGATATAAACACTAATTTTATTATAAATTATTTATTGTATAATTATGAACTACTAGTCGGAACTATAAGAGTTATAACAACCTTTACAAGAATTTGCTAACTTATTTATACTTGAATAATACATTTAATTGTCATTATTATTTGAAGGTGTTTTTATGAAAGTAATGAAAGTTCAAATTGTTAGTAAAGTACCTAATTATCCTTGTATGGTGTAAAAACCATAATTATATGCTTTGCTTATCTGCATAACGCAAAACAACACTGGTGCAATGCAGCACAGCTTCGTTTAGTTTGTTTGGTTAATGTTGATGTTACAGTACGAAGTTGTAACCCGAGGACGAATAATTCTATTTATGGAAAAATGGTATAACTTACGATGTTTTTATTACCAGCGCAACGCAACATACCACTAGAACAATGCAGCACAACTTCGTTTCATTGGATTAGTTAATGTTGAAAATTCGATTTATAGAAATATGGTAGCACGTAATCTATTTTGCTTATCAGCACAACGTAGTACACCACTATCACAATACAGCACAGCTTCGTTCGATCGATTTTGTTAATGTTGATGTTACAGCTCGAAGTTGTAACCCGAGGACGAAAAAATTCGGTTATTGAAAAAGTGGACACACTTGGTCTGTTTTACTTATCAGCACAACACAGTACACCACTAGCACAGTCCAGCACAATTTAGTTTGATCAATTTGGTTAATGTTGATGTTACAGCACGAAGTTGAAACTCGTTATAAGAAAATTCAAATTGAGGGAAAACTGGGCGCAGCACAATTTTTATTTCCTGCGGCACATTATAGCACACTAGGAGCACATTGTAACACAAAGTCAAAAATTTCAATTGGAGTGAGTTATGGTTACAACTTCCGAGGCACACGTCGATAACCTAATATTAATGTTTTAAGACGTTTCATATTTATTATATTATAGTGCTTTATTATAATTCTAAACGAGCCATTTTATTTGTTTTAGTTTTCTTTTGTGTGGTGAAAAGTTATTGAATTTATATATATATATATATATATATATATATATATATATATATATATATATAGATATATAGGTGAGTCATTAGTGCGCTGTCGGAAGATCCTGGTTTTATTATTAAACATTTAAAAAATGTTATAGCGCGGATCTATATCAGACTTAGATGTACATCGAATAAAAATAGTTTCATCCCTATAGGGTGTTCCATAATTGCAGGACCGGACTCAGCTTTGTTTTGTTAAATGGAACCCTATATTTATTTAATTTTATTATTATTTGTCTTGTTGAATGCTAAAAAACGGTACTTCGTTTTTAAATTTATTTTGTGTCGTTGCCAAGTTAGAGCATTTTTTCTTTAAAAAAGTGAAAATTTATACCTTTACTTAAATTGTTCTGAAGACTTTAATATTAACAGTAGAACTGTAAGGTTTGGCAGGCGGGTAAACAAGACCTTGATCTATCTTTTGCCCTTCATACTTCCTGATTATACTATACTGGGTGTTTACAAAATATGGTCAATTTTTGCAAATTTGAAATGACCATAACTTTTGTTGGAAAATGAAACACCCTGTATTTTATCATGTTATCGTGTCCTGTTTTTAATTCTCTTACTTTTTTATTAAGCATGTAATATAACTAACGTTACGCGTTCTCGAAATATTTAAGATTTGTTGCAAAATTAATGACAATTATGACAAACTGGACGGTCTATACAAAAGTAATGAAGTAAACAAAAGAATTTGTGTTTGAAAAATCATAAATTATTGAGAAAATTATAATAAGTTATAACTAAACCAAATGCTCGATGTCTCCACCATTTTCTTGCAAACAGGTGTGAATTCTCTTCAAAAAAGGATCTTCAACATTTCGCAGCATATTTTGGTTAACCATTTGAAATGCATTCCGTATTCTAATTTTCATATCTTCTTTGGTGGTAGGAGATTCTTGGTATACTAAGCTTTTAATATAATCCCACAGGAAAAATCTAATTTTGTCAGATCAGGAGTCCGAGCTGGACCATCCTACTGGCCCTCCTCTCGTAATCCATTTATTGAAAACGTTCTGTCTAGATGTTCTCAACAATGTGACTATAGTAGGGCACCATCCTGTGAAACCACATCTTTGACGTATGTCTAACGACAATTCTTCAAGAGCAGGTAACTTATTTTGAAGAAATTCAAGATAGGTTTGACCATTAATGTTTCTTTTCAAAAATGTCCAATTATATGTTACTATCCCGCACACTATTCAAAGACCAGCGATGCTGATGATCTATTGTTCTAATAGCGTGGATTTGTATTGTTATAATAATGGAAATTATGCCTGTTCACAAAACCATTTTTCTTCTGTTTATAACTCTTTTTTCTCGTTCTTTTTTTTCGTATTGTACATGTCCTGTTCTTTGAAATCTTTCTTTGAGTTTTTCAAATATCCTTGGATCAGGATGCCTGCGCTCAGGAAATCGTTGTTGATAAATTCTGAAAGCAAGAAATGAATTTCTTTCACCTTCGCCCAAAGCGTAGACCATGTCAATACATTCATCTTGTGAAAATTTTATTTTTCACACTAAACTGAGGAACTAGTGAATGACGTTTAAGCCAAACGTCAGGAATTATATATCGCAGGCCTACTGCATGCCCTTTTTACACTTATTGCCATATTATAAAATAATGATTTTAAAAACTCGAATAAGAAGTAAAACTTTGTCCATTAGTGTTTATTGGACCATATTGTCAACAAGACACTTACGATTTGTAAACATTCAAAGCAAAAGTCATGATTATTTTATTAATTTTGCAACAAATCTTAAATATTTGGAGAACGCGTAACGTTAGGTATATTACATGATTAATAAAAAAGTAAGAGAATTAAAAACAGAACACGATGCCATGATAAAATACAGGGTGTTCCGTTTAAAAAACAAAAGTTATGGTGATTTCAAATTTGCAAAAATTGACCATATTTTGTAAACACCCAGTATAGTATAATCAGGAAGTATGAAGGACAAAAGATAGAGCAAGGTCTTGTTTACCCGTCTGCCAAACCTTACAGTTCTACTGTTAATATTAAAGTCTTCAGAATAATTTAAGTAAAGGTATAAATTTTCACTTTTTTAAAGAAAAAATGCTCTAACTTGGCAACGCCACAAAATAAATTTAAAAAACGTAGCATTCAACAAGACAAATAATAATAAAATTAAATAAATATAGGGTTCCATTTAGCAAAACAAACCTGAGTCCGGTCCTGCAATTATGGAACACCCTATAGGGATGAAACTATTTTTATTCGATGTACATCTAAGTCTGATGTAAATCGGCACTATAACATTTTTAATTTTAATAATAAAGCCAGGATCTGTATTATATATATATATATATATATATATATATATATATATATATATATATATATATATATATATATATATATATATATAAATATATAGGGTTGCTTATTAGTGCGCCACAGTGCGATATGTCAGTAAATATGAGTTTTAGAAGGAAATGTTTTTTATCAAAATTTTTGGTGTTTAAGAGGTGCGTATTTTACAATTATTTTCCAATATACGGGGTGCGTCATAAAAGTTGGGTAGTTACAAATTATGTTTTTTTGAAATATAACCCCCCAATTTTTTTCCCGTATTCGCATTTTTCGTCAAATTTTGATGTTCATTTATGTAAGATTTACCTTAAGAATTTATCGTTTTCGAATCATATGGAGAAATATAAAAAATTTGACAGCTGCAGGGTTCCACAAAAATCACTGCTCTACCCTGACCTATGAGAATTTCGGAGTCGGTATTCTGGGGTTATAAGAAACCTAAGAAGTTACTTTTTGGCGTATTTTAATTAAAAAAAAGTCCTTTACAACCCCCGAAATATTCATCCAAATTTGTATAATTTCGAACCTCAACAAGTTGCTTATTTGAAATGGAATACCCACTGCGTTTTTTCCGAAAATATTATAAATGTCATAATTGTTTGTAAGTGACACGTATTATTTCATTTTACGTCCGTTATTTCTTATTTTTTTTAATCCAAAGACATATTTTTTAAATATCTCTTACAAAAATTTCAAAGTTGTTCATTATTATCGACTTGGTACTGTAGTTACGCACTCGTTTTGCATATTTCATTCTTATCTCATATCAATGTTCATAGTTAACTAAATACAGATGAATTTCGAAATAACGGAACTGATTGACATGATCTTCGTTATAGGATCTGCTGGTCATAATTGTTTGCTAACTCAAAAGATGTATGCGCAAAAATATTCTGATAGACGATAACTCTCGGTTAGAAGTTTAGCAAGACTTAAAGAAAGGCTTATTAGAACAAACAATATGAATTATGAAAAATGTGAAAGTACTAAGAGGACAAGCGACGAAGACCAATTGAATGTTTTGTTGTCTGTAATTTCGGAGACTTCTACCAGTTCGGCAACAATATCCAAGGAAACCGATATACTCCGATCTATCGTTAGTAAAATTTTATAGAGGAACAGTATCATGCCATTAAGAAATGTTGGGTCCTGATTTGGAGATTAATAGACCATTTTGCAAATGAGGGTTAGAAATGGAAAGACAAACACCTAACTTTTTCCAAAATGCATTATTCTCCGACGAGTCAACTTTCACACAGAGTAGTACCCTAAACCGTCATAATCTTCACTATAATGCAACGGAAAACACAAAAATTGTAACATTAGTTAATTCGCAGCGACAATGGACTGTAAATGTTTGGGTGGTATTATGGATGATTTTATAATTGGAACATTTCTTTAACATTTGGATGGGGCTGAGTATTTTATTTTTTTTTAAAATGATTTGCCCCAACTTTTTTAATACATTCCTGCTGTTTTAAGGCAAAATATGTGGCTACAGCATGATGGTGCTCCTGTGCACTTTGCGTTAAATGGCATAGCTCATTTGAAAGTAGATGCATAGGCCGGGCGGTTCCGTTTCTTGGCCGCCTAGATCACCAGACTCAACAAAATTAGATTTTTTTCTATGGTGTCACATAAAAAAATGTTCAAACTGCTCCGACTACTGTCGAAGATATGAGACAACGTCTAATTCGTGCGTTTATAAATAGCGTAAGCATTGAGATGTTACGAGAAGTATATAGGTCATTTCTAGTAAGACTTGGAGACAGTTTTTATGAACACCTCATTTGTCTAAAGACGGTATTCTGCAGTTTATGCATTTTTGGATTGTCAACATGTAGCCGGTTAGCTTGGTCAAAACAAAAATTAAATATTTTTTTTAACTTGCCGAATAATTCGGAAACGGTAAATTTAAAAGACACCTTAAAATTTGGCGTTAAATCTGAAAACGATATAAATAATCAATGGTATTACATTTAAAGTATGATATTGAGGTTTAAAATCATGCAACTTCGGATGAATATTTCGCCAAGTGACCCATAATATGCTAATTGGCGTTCAACGTTCATTTACGGAACGATTTCAACTGTGCCTGCAACAAAATGGCAGTGTATTTGAACATTTATTGTAAATTGCTCTGGTATTTCTTCTATTAATTTCATTATATAGGTGTTAAAATTTTGTAATAAAAATAAGTCGTTGCAATAATTTAAAAGTGTCAACCTTTGGTATAGGAAACCCAATATAAAATTGAAAGAGAATTTATTTCTTTATCTGAATCACAAAATAGAGGGTGTTCTATTTAAAATTGAGTTATGGCCAATCGAAACATATTATGGTGTTGTACCACCGTAGCAAACACCCTGTAGAACGGAATTTAACTTTTAATTTTTTGGATGACAGTAGATGATCTTGACAAACGTCTGTCTAAATATGTTTGATTAATCTGTCACAATGTGACCGCTGCAGATTTTATTTGTTATCTTTGCATACGACATATTTTTCCTAAAAAGTTGAAGCGGCTGATCCTACATCCTGTAGAATTGTAGATAATTTTAGGTTACGGAGAAGAATCTAATACACATCTTCAATATTTAAAGATTTCCACTATCTAAAATAGTTACGGAGCAACATAAGAATGATGCACCCTGTATATAAAATATATATATATATATATATATATATATATATATATATATATATATATATATATATATAGGTGAGTTTTTCATTTTAAGCATTGGCATCTCGGAAACTACAAGAGGTAGAGATTCAGTTAAATGTGGAAAGAGTTGTAGTTTGATGAACCTAAATTAACAGTTTCAGTTGTTGGAAAAAGGTCATGGCTTACTAGATATTTCAAAAACTAACATTTTATTTAATTCTAAATAACTCTGCTATTATCGATTTGAGAAAAAATGTATAGAAAAAAATGGTAGTCTTTTGTATGCTTTATCTACTCGCGTCGCCACTTTTGTTCTATCTCTTGTTGTTCCAAAGTTATTATATAAACTTTTGTTTATTTAAATGGAAGGTATAGTAGGCTGTGCCTTTATCAGATGCGCATTTTTTAAGCTTTGTAAAGATATCAGACATTTTATTTTTAAAAATAACAAAGTTGTAACGATTTTATTATTGATTTACAGATGGCCATGGAAAAAATGGATTAATTATTATGGTTTTGGCAGTTTTATACCCTTGCCATAATAAATACAGTTTTTTCATTTCAAACTTTGATGAGAAAACAAGTTTAGTTATTTTTATCTTTTAAATGTTGTACAATCGTTATTATTAGGAATACAACAAAATGACACGAATAAAATTTTTAGACATTTTAATGCGTAACTGCTCGCTTGAGTTAGAACAAACTTAGATTTTTTAAATAGCAGTAATAGTTGGCTTTAACATTTTTAACAAGAAAAAATGTTCTCTTTATAGCGATATAATGCTTGCTACATTTACTTTGATGAATAAAGCGATACAGAAATTTTCGTATTATCGAGAGTGCCATGAAAAACAAATAAAAAAGTACTGGTGTTCATTGTTTTAGTTGAAATTTGGCAGTTTTGTTACTTCCTGAATTAAATTAAACATGTTTTCTAACCGCGACAAACTTAATATGTTGGAATATTTTATAGTGTGTAATAAAAATAGTGTTCTTGCTGCCGAACGGTACCAACAATTGTATGAAAATCGGCGTCTACCATCTCTACCCACGTTCAACAATTTATACAGAAATTTGAGGCAGTTTGGTTCCTTTTCGAAACCAAAGAGGGATGAAAACAGCGTTAACGAGGATACCCAAATAAATTTATTGGCCTACGTTAATCAGAATCCTTCTACTTCGACCCGACAAATTTTAGCTGAAGTTGGCGTGTCGCAAGCCACACTCATGAGTGTTTTGAAGAAACATAAATTTCACGCATATCACCTATCAGTGCGACAGACACTCATCCAGGAGACCAAGCTGCAAGAATTGCGTTTAGTAACTGGTACATTAATATGATTCAACAGAATCCAGAGTTTCAGAATCAAATTTTATGCACTGATGAAACCAAACTTACTAACTGCGGTATGTTCAATAGGCGCAATGAACATTTCTGGATGCAGAAAAATCCTAGGATACTTAAAGACGGCCTCAAAGAAAATTTGATTCAATGTTTGGTGCGGAATTATTGGATCGCAAATTCTTAGACCTTTTATTTTCGACGAAAATTTGACAGGCCAGCGTTATCTTGAGATTCTACAAAATTTTGTTTTAGAGTTTGTTCTAACTCAAGCGATCAGGAAATTAGTACGTACAACATGTTATGCATTAAAATTATTATTCGTGTCATTCCTAATAATAACGATTCTACAACATTTAAAAGAAAAATCACTAAACATGTTTTCGCTCATCAAAGTTTGAAATGAAAAAAACTGTATTTATTATGGCAAGGGTGTAAAACTACCAAAAACCATAATAATTAATTCATTTTTCCATGGCCAACTGTAAATCAATAACAAAATTGTTATAACATTGTTATTTTTAAAATAAATCACAAAGCTTAAAAAGTGCGCATCTGATAAAGGCACAGCCTACTTTACCTTCCATTTAAAAACAAAAGTTTATATCACAACTTTGGAATAACAAGGGATAGAACAAAAGTGCCAGTAGATAGAGCATAAAGAACACTACCATTTTTCCTCTCCATTTTATTTCTCAAATAGGTAATAACAAAGTTATCTAGAATTAAATAAAATTCAAAAATTTAGTTTTTTGAAACGTCTAGTAAGTCATGACTGTCATGACTGAAAGTGTTGATGTAGCTTCATAAATCTGCAACTTTTCTGCATTTAACCGAATCTCTATCTGTTGTAGTTTCCGAGATGCCACTGCTTAAGATGAAAAAACTCATCCTGATATATATATATATATATATATATATATATATATATATATATATATATATATATATATATATATATAATATAGTAAATAAATTTATTCCATCCGTCGTACATAAACATTACGTAACAGAGAATCTTAACATATAGAAATTATGTATGTATACAATACAACGAAGCCCGCGTGGAGGCGTAATGGAAAGTGCGGATTTAATTTTACATAGGAAGGGAAGTAAATTACTAAAACGCGCAAATACATTTAATATAACTATTTGAGTTTAGTTTAGTGATCTGTATACACACAAAGGAACTCGTTCACATTGTAGAATGTGTTTACTCTGAGAAATTTTTTCAAACGTGACTTAAAGTGTGCTTTAGTAATAGCATGAGATATTACCGTTGGTAGATTATTAAAAACTGTTATACCGATATAGAGTGCAGCTTTTCTGTTTAGGTTTAGTTTGTAATCCGGCGGGATTAGACGATGTCTGTGCCGAGTACTGTAGCAATGTACATCTGCTGATGTATTAAATTTATGTTGATTACTGAAAATAATTGGGGAAACTTTGTAAATGTATAAATTGGTTAAAGTTAGAATTCTGTACTTTAAGAAGGAAGGCCTGCAATGGTGAGTTACCCCAGAACTCAACCCCATATTGTAGAATAGAGTGAAAGTAGCTATAGTAGACAGTGATTGCTGCTTTTAATCCAATTGTTTTTTTTTAACATGAGATAATGCGTAGACCGCTTAGCATAGTTTATTATTCAGATATTCTATTTGTGCCGATCACTTGAGGTTATTATCTATCCAAATCCCCAGAAATTTGACAGCATGCACAAATTCAATACGAACATTATTTGTAAGTTGTTGCTTATTACATTCCCTTTTATTTTTATGTATATTACTTCGAAATTTTATTATTTGTGTTTTTGTGTAATTGAAAACTAAGTTGTTCGCTGTGAACCGTCGTTTTATGTCAAGTATAGTACTCTTTGTTTGTAACCGTTGCTCGTTAATGTTGGAACGGTGTGTTTGAAACTGGTGTTATCAGCAAACAATGAGAATTGTATAGATGGAAAGCTAAACGTCAGGTCATTTATATAGATTAAGAAAACCAGTGGCCCTAGAACTGAGCCTTGGGGTACTCCAAGTGTCGGGTTCTTTAGTGTCCGGAAAAATGTAGGAAATTTATCGCATTTAGATAGAAGACGAAAAAATAACATGACAAGTTCCTATAAATTTTCTTTCTCCAGACCCTCCCTACGAAGATGTGAGCCCCTAAAGGACGCCGCTGGAAATAAGTTTTTCTTGGATAACTTTTAAAGTACTTGGTATAATTTAATAAAAAATCAGTATGATGTCCACTAGGAAGGACCTCTTAAAATATTATCCTTGAAACATATTTAGCTTGTTTAGTTTACCAAGGATGGACTAAGTTGTGCACCTTAATGCCTAAATTTTTAACACCCTGTATGATAAAGATCTAAAAAAAATATTTTTGGGTAGTTTGAACCTTTCTCTAAAAAAAGGTATACTTGTTTAATATCGATAAAATTAACTATTTTCGAGAAAAAAAATAAACGACGAATTGAGGACTGCTGTACCCGACACAATAACCTCACATTGTTCCTTAGCACACCACAATGAAACCTGATTCTCTGTAGAAGTTCCTTCCTAGTATCAGCCGGACTGGAATACACCAAGGTTTTGAGGTGTTCCCACAGGTAAAAATTCAAAGGCGTCAGGTCGGGAGATCTAGGAGGCCAGGCGATAGGTCCACCTCTACCTATCCAACGGTTTGTATAGACGTTATTTAAGTGTTCCCGCACAGCAACGCTAAAATGAGGTGGTGCCCCATCGTACATAAAGTACATGTTTCGGCGGGTTTCAAGAGGTCTATTAAATCTTGAAAAGCGTTCTGGAGGAACCCAAATAAAGTTGTCCATTCAATCGCGCCGGCAATACAAATGGACCAATCAAAAAATTGCCAATGACTCTTGCCCAGATATTAATTGATTGAAACTGATGTTGATGATGGGAAACAACAGTTGCATGAGGATTTTCATCAGCCCATACGTGTGAGTTGTGTAACTTCGTGATACAATTTTTGGTAAAAGCTTCTTCATCTGTAAAAAGAATAGTGCTAATGAAGTTTTCAATATTTCGGTGCTGATCCAATAGCCAGTTTGCGAACTGCATTTTATGAGGAAAATCTTCAGGAATCAATTCATGCACTTTTTGCAAATGATATGGGTGTAACAGCTGTTCTCGATGCAAGTTATTTATTTATTTCGTATCATAGGAATGTTTGACATGTGTTTTTTTGAGTGAAGATAAATAAAATGAACAAGAAATAAAATTATACCTCGTGGGTCAATTTTTAAATTAATATGTTTAATTTGGTTTTCCGAATTTATTATTGAAAAAGTGTTTTCTCGTAAAAATTCGATAAAACACTGGCTTAATTTTTTTCAATAATTTATTAATTATGGAGCATTAATTCGTTTACTATTTTTTTTCTCGAAAATAGTTCATTTTATCCATATTAAACAAGTATACCTTTTTTTAGGTAAAGGTTCAAGCTACCCAAGAATTTTTTTTTTTAGATCTTTATCATAGAGGGTGTTAAAATTTACGCGTTAAGGTGTACAACTTAGTCCATGCCTGGTAAACTAAAAAAGCTAAATATGTTTCAAAGATACTATTTCAAGAGGCCCTTACTAGTGGCCGTCATACTGCATTTTTATTAAATTATATCGAGTACTTTAAAATTATTCAAGAAAACTTATTTCCAGCGGCGTCCTTTAGCTCACATCTCCGTAGGAGGGTCTGGAGAAAAAAATTTATAGGAACTTGTCATGTTATTTTTCTTCTATCTGAACTGAGAAATTTCCACATTTTTCCGGATATATATATATATATATATATATATATATATATATATATATATATATATATAGTTAATGATCAGATGTTTTAATTGACATAATCCAATAAAACTATCAGCAACATTTTTCTAACTAATTAATTTTATGTGTCCAGGAAACGTTTAACCTTTATACGAAATTATATTTTATTTTCTTAATAGTGTTTGAAACATAACGATTTTTAATAGGCCAATGTATGTAATCTCATAACTAAGAAGAAATATTGTTAAGTATTAACCAGGATTCATTTTATCTGTCCAAGAAATCTTACTTTGTAGATTTATGAGGGCCACTGTCGGTCAAGAAAAACATTGCGATTGACTATGCCTAATTTTGGCATATATTTAGAAATAAAAGAGGATGATAAACAATCACACGTACAATTTTCGGATGCCCTGATATATTACCGCTCTCTAATTTGTTTTTTCAGGTAGTTTTCCTCATACACATGTAGCGGCATGGTCGCTGCGTATATGACACTCGATTGCATCTTTATCTCTGAACCTAACCGATCACTCCATCCATAATCCCACCATGCATATATACGTAATGTATGTATGCTGGGAATCCATGATTGTGGCTGAAGGAGCTTGGAAAGCTCAAGCAGCCCGCCCACCCCTTGCGGAGGGAATGAAATACGTGGCCTTTTCCTTTTTTTTAATTTGTATTGTAATGGAATAATCGAATATGAATGAAAATATTTTTATTTACACACTGTATATACATGACTAGTTGCTTAACAAAATACCCAAAAACATAAAATTAGCTGCAATTACTTCAAAACAAATCACAAGATGTCGTTAACTGATTGAATACAAGGCAGCACATAGTCTTAACTGAAAATCTTTATAAAGTAATTTTCCACCTAATGGTACTCTAGCCAAAAACATATGAGGTGACATTAGACACAACGCTTTTCCATTCATTGAAAATCTAGTAGCAGGAATCTCTGGTAAACCATGTTGTGTTGTAACTAACTTTAACCATTGAATTACATCTTCTCGAGACCACTGACGTGGATCTGAAACAAACATCATGAGTTTAAATGATAGAATACTGGGACGATATTCACCTTTTGGTAAGCAATCACCTATTTCACTTTGTTGCCTAAAAGAACCTCGACACCATTCGGTGTTTAATCCATATTCTGCTAGTAGAGATTCGGTGATTTGCATAGCCATTTTCGTTTTGGCAAGGGTGCAGAAGTAGCCTATTTTGATAAATTTTATTCTCCTGAAATAAAAACAAAAATTAGTTTCCATGTTTAGAAATAGGATTTATTAATGTTTTGGAAGCTACTAAATTATGTTTATTATTTCCGACCATAAATTGATATTAATCAGAGTAATTACATTATCTTAAAATTTGTTTTCTAATCACTATGATTTTATCAAGACATATGAAACATGAAATTGGGCTAAATATTATATTTTGTGATTAGGATCACTATCGTTGTTAGTTTTCATTACGACAATCCAAATTTTAAAATTAGTCATACTTATCTGATTGTTTTAACGTATATGAAGTAAATAATAGACTGTGTAACTTATTTGAATCTTATTATAAGTTTTTGTTATGAACGAATAAGTTCAAAGGTAAATATGTAATTAAAATTATTATTAATTTATTAAATACATAAATAAAAGTTTACCTCAGTAGATTTGAACTAGACTGTACTTTGTAGAGTACGCTAATGTCATCAAGGTTCAACAATCGAGTAAATTTTGTCTATGTATGTGAACTGATGTAAATTCTAAATATAATGAGATTAGAATTTACATCAGTTCTATAGACAAAATTTACATCGATAATGATTTGTTCAAAGGTTCAAACTATGTTATTTATGTATTTAATAATAATTTTTAATTACATATTTGAATCTTGTTTTATCATTTGTCAGATATTAAGTTTTTACTTAAATTATTTTACCCGAATATAAACAAGTAAGTGAAGAAAAGATTGCACTGAAGGTTTTTGACGATTTCGTTTTGATTCGTTTCAATTTCTCAAAAGGAAACGTGGTATTATTTAATTTATAGAAATCTTATTTGTTATCAATTGTACACCTCAATTATGCATTAATCATATTTGCAAATAATACGACCTCATCCTCAACATTTACAAGATCTCACCAAAAGGACGTTAATTAGAATAATATATCACTCAAAAAACAGTACGGGAGTGGGGCCAATAAAAAAAAACTCCAGTGGGTTAAACATATCTGGAGTAGACTAAATACAATCCAAAAAAAACAAAAAACGGAGGGAAACAGATAGGGAAATCGTTAGAAAAATAAAAAAAGCATAAGCAAAAACTTCGCTAGTACAAAACGAATAAACACAACAGAAATACATTAACAAGTTGCTAAGATATCCTTGCTAATATAGTATAGAATGCTATAATGCAGTAGACCACAGCATAACATAGTGTAGTATTCCGTAGTATGGTATGGCATAGTATAATTTAGTACAGCATAGATAGTATAGTGTAGCATAGTACAGTAATAGTATAGTATAGTAAAGTATAGTATAGTATAGTATAGTATAGTATAGTATAGTATAGTATAGTATAGTATAGTATAGTATAGTATAGTATAGTATAGTATAGTATAGTATAGTATAATATAGTACAGTATAGTATAGTATAGTAGTAAGTATAGTATAGTATATGTAGTATAGTGTATAGTGTAGTGTAGTGTAGTATAGTATAGTATAGTAAGTTGTGGTACAGTGTAGTGTAGTGTAGTGTAGTTAGTCGTATCAACGTCGTAGTGTAAGTCAGTAGTTGTAGTGTAGTGTAGTTAGCAAAGTTGTAGGTTGGTGTAGTATAGTCAGTATAGTGTAGTTAGTTAGTTGTTGTAGTGTAGTACAGCTATGTAAAGTAATATATCAGTACAGTAGTACAGTAGTATGTATAGGTATAGTATAGTATGTAGTATAGTATAGTACAAAGTATAGTATAGTATAGTATAGTACAGTATAGATAGTATAGTATATAATATAGTCATAGTATAGTATAGTATACAGTATAGATAGTATAGTATAGTATAGTATATTATTAGTATAGTATAGATGAAGTATAGTATAGTTAGTAGTAGCAAGTGTAGTATAGTAGTAAGTATAGTATAGTAGTAGTTATTAGTATAGTATAGCATAGATACAAGTATAGTATATAGTAGTATAGTATAGTATAGTATAGTACAGTATAGTACAGTATAGTATAGTAGTATAGTACAATATAGTACTAGTATAGTATAGTGTATAGTACGATAAGTACGTGTATAGTATGGCTTTAGTATAGGTAAGTATAGTATAGTAACGGTGTATGTGATGGTGGTGTAAGTCGGTGCGGTGCAGTAGTAGATGTAGAGTAGTAGATAGGTAGTAGTGTACTTTGTGTAGTGTAGTAAACAGACATAGCATACAAAGTATGAGTATGTAAGATGGTACAGTGTAGTTTAGTATAGTAAGTATAGTACGTATAGTATGACTGTAGTAGTACAGTAGTACAGTAGTACAGTATAGTACAGATACTAGTACGGTAAGTACAGTGATAGTGAGTATAGTACATGATACGGTATAGTTAGTACAGTATAGACAGTACATAGCATAGTATAATATACAGGTATAGTGTATAAGTAAAGTATAGTACAGTATAGTACAGTATAGTACAGTAATAGTACAGATAGTACAGTATAGTACAGTATAGTACGAAGTATAGTACAGTATAGTACAGATATAGTACAGTATGTACAGTATAGGTACAGTATAGTACAGTATAGTACAGTATAGTACAGTATAGTACGATAGTAGTATGGACAGTAGTCAGTATAGTACATGTGACGTATAGGTACAGTATAGTACAGTATAGTACGGTATATACAGTATAGTACAGTGTATAGATACAGTATAGTACAGTACAGTATAGTACAGTGTATAGTACAGTATAGTACAGTATAGTACAGTATAGTACAGTATAGTACAGTATAGTACAGTATAGTACAGTATAGTACGGTATATACGGTAATAGTACAGTATAGTACATGCGTAATAGATACAGTATAGTACAGTAATAAGTACAGTATAGTACAGTATAGTACGTATAGTACAGTATAGAGTATATACAGTATAGTACGTATAGTCGTAATAGTATAGTACGGTATAGTACAGTATAGTACAGTATATAGTATATGTAGCAGTATAGTACAGTATAGTACATATGTACAGATAGTATAGTACAGTATAGTACGTATAGTACGTAAGTATAGTACAGTAGTACAGTAGTACAGTTAGTAGCAGTATAGACAGTATAGTACAGTATAGTACAGTATAGTACAGTATAGTACAGTATAGTACAGTATAGTACAGTATAGTACAGTAGTAGTACAGTATAGTACAGTATAGTACAGTATAAAGATACAGTATAGTACAGTATAGTACAGATAGTCAGTAAGTACATAGTACAGTACAGTATAGTACAGTATAGTACAGTATAGTACAGTATAGTAATATGGTACAGTATAGTACAGTATAGTACAGTATAGGTACAGTATAGTACAGTATAGTACAGTATAGTACAGTATTAATACATGTACTAGTACAGTATAGTACAGATATAAGTGTACAGTATAGTACAGTATAGTACAAGTATAGTACAGTATAGATGCAGTGATAGTTACAGTATAGTTTTCACGTATAATTATTCAAGTATGGTACGGTATAGTTACATTAGTATGGTAAATTTATGTAAGTAGTATAATTTACAGTATAGTACAGTATAGATTTAGCAGTATAAAGTACAGTATATACTATTATAAGTATAAGTATAGTACTAGTATAACAGTATAGTACAGTATAGTACAGTATAATATTCAGTATAGTACATATAGTACAGTATAAGTATATGTACAAGTATAGTACAAGTCATAGTACAGATCAGTAGGTAAACATTTGGTACTAATAATCAGTAAACAGTATGAGGTACAGTGATATACAGTGTAGTACAGTATAGTACAGTAATGACAGTATAGTACATGTATTACAGTATCAGTATAGCTGCATAAGTATAGTACATTAGTACAGTATACGTACTAGTATAGTACAGTATAGTACAGTATAACGTATAGTACAGTAGTATATAGTACAGTATAGTACAGTATAGTACAGTATAGTACAGTATAGTACAGTATAGTACAGTAGGTACAGTATAGTACAGTATAGTAAGTATAGTACAGTATAGTACAGTATAGTACAGTATAGTACAGTATAGTACAGTATAGTACAGTATAGTACATATAGTACAGTATAGTACAGTATAGTACAGTATACAGTATACATTGTATAGTACAGTATGTACAGTATAGTACAGTATAGTACGTATAGTACAGTATAGTACGGTATAGTCAGTTATAGTACAGTATAGTACAGTATAGTACAGATAGTATTCAGTATAGTACAGTATGTCATGTAGTACAGTATAGTAAGTATAGTAGTAATGGTATAGTACAGTATAGTACAGTATGGTACAGTATAGTACGTGTAGTACAGTATGTACAGTATAGTAGCAGTGTAGTATGCATAAGTATGGTCAGTTGGTACAGTTAGTACAGTGTAAAGTACATGTGGTACAGTGTACAGTAGTGTAATAGTATAGTAAGTATAGTACAGTATAGTACAGTATAGTACAGTATAGTACAGTATAGTATAGTATAGGTACAGTATAGTACAGTATAGTACAGTATATTTACATATACAAGTATAGTACAGTATAGTACAAGTATAGTACAGTATAGTACAATTGTATAAAGTAACAGTAGTATATGGTACATTAGTAAGTATAGTACAGTATAGTACAGTAGTATAGTATAGTTACAGTATAGACAGTATAGTACGTATAGTACATATAGTACAGTATAGTACAGTATAGTAAGTATAGTACATGTATAGTACAGTATGTACAGTATTAGTGTACAGTGGTAGTACAGTAGTAGTACAGTGGTAATACATAGTGTAGTAACAGATGATAGTACAAGTATAGTATAAGTATAGTACAGTATAGTACTTTAGTATAGTGTAGTATAGTACAGTATAGTACAGTATAGTACAGTATAGTACAGTATAGTACAGTATAGTACAGTATAGTACAGTATAGTACAGTATAGTACAGTATAGTACAGTATAGTACAGTATAGTACAGTATAGTACAGTATAGTACAGTATAGTACAGTATAGTACAGTATAGTACAGTATAGTACAGTATAGTACAGTATAGTACAGTACTATAGTACAGTATAGTACAGTATAGATACAGTATAGTACAGTATAGTACAGTATAAGTACAGTATAGTACAGTATAGATGTACAGTATAGTACGTATAGTACAGTATAGTACAGTATAGTACAGTATAGTACGTATGTATAGTAGTATAGTGACAGTATAGTACAGTATAGTACAGTATAGTACATATAGTACAGTATATGTACAGTAGTAGTACAGTAGTAGTACAGTATAGTACAGTATAAGTAAGTACAGTATAAAGTATAGTACAGTATATGAAGTATAGTACAGTATATGTACAGTATAGTACAGATAGTACAGATAGTACAGTATAGTACAGTATAGTACAGTATATGTACAGTTAAGTCAGTATAGATACAGTATAGGTATAGTACAGTATAGACGTATAAGTATACATACAGTATCAGTATAGTACAGATAATATAGTACAGTACAGTATAGTACAGTATACATATGGTCATAGTACAGTATACATATAATAGACATAGTACAGTATAGTACAGTATAGTACAGTATAGTACAGTATAGGTACAGTATACAGTATAGTACATATAGTACAGTAGTTACAGTAATATACAGTATAGTACAGTATAGTACAGTATAGTACAGTATAGTACAGTATAGTACAGTATAGTACAGTAAGTAGTACAGTATAGTACAGTATAACAGATAGTAACAATAGCAGTATAGAATAGTACAGTATAGTACAGTATAGTACAGATAGTACAGTATAGTACAGTATAAGTACAGTATAGTACAGTATAGTACAGTATAGTACAGTATGAGTACAGTATAGTACAGTATAGTACAGTATAGTACAGTATAGACAGTATAGTACAGTATAGACAGATAGTACAGTATAGTACAGTATAGTACAGTATAGATACAGTATAGTACAGTATAGTACAGTATAGTACAGTATAGTACAGTATAGTACAGTATAGTACAGTATATGAATAGTACAGTATAGTACAGTATAAAGCATAGTACAGTATAGCACAGTATAGTACAGTATAGTACAGTATAGTACAGTATAGTACAGTATAGTACAGTATAGTACAGTATAGTACAGTATAACAGTATAGTACAGTATAGTACAGGTATAGTACAGTATAGTACAGTATAGTACAGTATAGTACAGTATAGCTACAGACAGTATAGTACAGTATAGTACACACGTATAGCACAGTATAGCATACAAGTAAGTATAGTACAATGTATAGCAGTTATAGCACAGTATAGTACAGTACATATAGTACAGTATAGTACAGTATAGTACAGCATAGTACAGTATAGTACAGTATAGTACAGTATAGTACAGTATAGACAGTACAGTACAGTATAGTACAGTATAGCACAGATAGCATATACAGTTAGTACAGTATAGCTACGTATATGTGTATACTAGTACAGCTAGTATAGCATAAGCAGTATAGCATACTATACAGTATAGCACAGTATACAGGTATAGTACAGCTATAGTACAGTATGAGTACAGTATAGACAGTATAGTACAGTATAGTACAGTAGTACAGTAAACATAGTACAGTATAGCATAGCATGTATAGTACAGTATAGTACAGCATATAGCATAATCAGTATAGTACAGCAGTATGTACAGTATAGTACAGCATAGCTACAGTATAGTACAGTATAGTACAGTATAGTACAGATATACAGTACAGTATAGCTAGCACAGTATAGTACAGTACAGTATAGCAAGTATAGTACAGTATAGTACAGTATAGTACAGTATAGTACAGCATAGAGTAAGCAGTATAGTACAGTATAGTAGACAGCATAGTACAGTATAGTACAGTATAGTACAGTATAGTACAGTACACAGTAAGTACAGATATAGATACAGTATAGTACAGTATGAGTACAGTATAGTACAGTATAGTACAGTATAGTACAGTATAGTACAGTATAGTACAGTATAGTACAGTAGCAGTAGTACAGTATAGTACAGTATAGTACAGTATAGTACATAGCACATATAGTACAGTATAGTGTAGTGTGGTAGTGTCAGTAGTGAGTAGTGTAGTGTAGGGTGGTGTAGTGGTGTTTAGTGGGTATAGTACAGTACAGTACAATAGAGTATAGCACAATACTGTATAGTATAGTATACTATAGTATAGTATATATAGTATAGCATAGTACAGTACAATATAGTATAGCATACTGCACTATAGTATGGTATAGTTTAGTATAGTATAGTATACTAGTGTAGTGTAGTGCAGTGTAGTGAAGTGTAGCGTAGCATAGCATACCATAGCATAGTATAGTAAAGACACAAAGACACAAAGTCACACAGACACAAATACACAAATGCACACAGACACACAGACACACAGACACACAGACACACAGACACACAGACACAGACACACACACACAGACACACACAGACACACAGACACACAGACACACAGACACACAGACACACAGACACAGACTCACAGACACACAGGCACACAGACACACAGACACACAGACACACAGACACACAGACACACAGACACACAGACACACAGACACACAGACACACAGACACACAGACACACAGACACGGACACACAGAGACACAGAGACACTGACACATAGGCACACAGACACACAGACACACAGACACACAGACACACAGACACACAGACACACAGACACACAGACACACAGACACACAGACACACAGACACACATACACACAGACACACAGACACACAGACACACAGACACACAGACACACAGACACACGGACACACGGACACACGGACACACGGACACACAGACACACAGACACACAGACACACAGACACACAGACACATAGACAGATAAACACACACCCACAGCACACACGCGCACACACACATGCGCGATGTCATGCCCTATCTTGGGGAAACTTTGCCAAACGTTGGAAAGTGAGGTAATAAGTCGATTTAGCTTTCGTGAAAAAAGGGATTGCATAACCTTCTACACCTTCGCACGTATATGTACGTTGGAATGTAAAAGTGTTTAAAATGTTTCTAAAATGTGCTTAACTTGGTGGTTCAGGGATTTATCAATTGTTTTTTTACAGCTTAAATAATTATTAAACACTTATATATAGGAGGGGACGGTTTTGGAAGTTTTTGTTAAAGTTAGCATTGACATCTATCTGACATAAAGGTTTAAACGTCAATCTGACTTAAATTGTTATTGTTGTTTCTAGAGTGTCGCCTATTCTTATTATGAACGTATTTCAGAATATGTTACTTACATATCCTAAAAATTCATTATTTCAATTTTCTTAACTACCACTTTCTAGGTTTTGTTCCACACGAGATAGTTATGCTTAAATTAAATAAATTCAATAATTGTTAATTACAAAAGTAATGGTTTACCTATGGACAGTCAAATTTCGCGAATTTTAGCTAATAGCTTTATGGATAGTTTAGATGATCGATTTTTGGATTGAATGTTTCGGTTAACGTAGTATGTTAGTTTCGGTATGCTGATGATATTTTAGCATGTTTTGATAGTTCAGATTATATTGAGAATTTCTTAATTAATATTGGCAATTTACATCTTAACATAAAGTTTAAACATATAAATTAATAATTGAGTTCTCCATATTCCGCAAACCTGTACATGTAATCTCATTATATTTAGAATTTACATCAGTTCTACATACATAAAGACAAAATTTGCATAGACTAGGGCTTGAATCTCGATAGCGCAGTTGGTTAGTGCGGTACTCTAGCAAAGTACAGGTCAAAGGTTCAAATCCTACTCGAGGTAAACTTTTTATTTATTTAATTAAAATTATTATTAATTTTATTAAATACATAAATAAAAGTTTACCTCGAGTAGGATTTAAACTAAGACCGTACTTTTAGTACGCTAACAACTGCGCCATCTAGTTTAAGCCCCAATCGAGTAAATGTTGTCTTTATGTATGAACTGATGTAAATTCTAAATATAAAATTCAAATCCTACTCGAGGTAAACTTTTATTTATATATTTAATAAAATTCATAATAATTTTTAATTACATATTTACCTTTGAACTTATTCGTTCATCACAAAACTTATAATAATTTAATATTAGTCAAGTTGTTTGGTATGTGTGAATCCTTGCGATATTGCAGGCTCACATTCCGTTAATATAAGTAATTTTATTGTAATCTCATTATATTTAGAATTTACATCAGTTCTACATACACAAAGACAAAATTTACATCGATTGGGGTTTGAACCTTGATGGCGTAGTTAGTTAGCGCGGTACTCTAGCAGAGTACAGGTCGTAGGTTCAAATCCTACTGGGTAAACTTTTATTTATGTATTTAATAAAATTAATAATAATTGTTAATTACATATTTACCTTTGAACTTATTCGTTCATAACGAAAACTTATAATAATTTTTATTTATGTATTTAATAAAATTAATAAGAATTTTAATACACATGTAGACGTTACAATTCCATCCGACTCATACCTAAAACCCAAGTTAGCTGCATATAGATAGTTAGTACGTAGATCAACGTCATTACCATTATACCAAACAAATTTCAATAAATAAATTTCAATTATAAGATAAATACATTTTTTAGTAATAAATTAAAGGTACAAATTATTTGTCAAATACATTTACCAGTTAACACAGAACATATTACAAAATAGGTACATCTCAGCTTACGAAACTATTGCCAATTTTCTGAATTGTTTATTTAATGCCAAAAATTCAAAACAACATTTTGAAATCGGTTAGTTCTACATTGAGCTGCACATTCTGTAATTTTGTTTATGTTGGACAAACACTTACGAGCTTGTATATTAGATACAAAGAACACATTAGATGTTACAAATATAAACACACGCCTGGCGGCAGCGTCTGAAATTCATGCGACGGTGTCGGCCGTTTTCGGAGTTCATTTTTGTGTCTTCGTAGTACTTTGTGAGAGGGTGTCGGTCATTTTAATGACAGTACCTAGTAGAGTATTTTATGGTGGTATATTTTTAAAGAGTTTCGCTCGGCTTCTATTGTTTACTATAGCGGGAAATTTGAAATACCATTCTAATAATGGGTTCGTAAGACAGGGCTCCGGAACTTGTTCTCACGGCTTAGATGCCCCGCCTATTTCCCGCTCCTTTTTTTACGACCATTCTTTCCGGCGCCATTTTCAACCCCTTGATGGCATTTTCAACCCCTTGATAACATTTTCACCCTTAATTATGGGGCTGTTTTGGCTGTATTAAGATCCTTTTTTGGCAGTCCAGCTCTTGGAGGGTAGGCAACCGTAGTAGCCTTGGATGCTCATGTAGTATTCTGATTGGAGGGCCTGGGGGTAGTCCAAGCCCCCTGGCCCTCATACTATCTCATAAAAAAGGTATAGGACGCCGTACGCCCCCTGGTTTCTAACTGGTGGCGGTTGTTTCGTTTTGGCGGCCATTTCGTCGGCCATGGCGAGACATTTTAAATAGTATTTTAGTAAGGGTCGCTCATATTGTTTTTAATTATCAGTCATCGACAGTTTTGTTTGGAAGGAAATTTGAAATATTGTAATCGGTCATTTCTATTTTTGGCGGTCATTCAAATCAGTTAATCAACAATTAAATCAAATCAATTTAAACGCAAAAGTTTGGCTCGAGTAGTATTTAAACTTACGGCATGTACTTTGACCAGCGCAATTAGCATAAGTACGGTGTAGTTTTTTATTCAAGTCCTTGGAGGGTATACAACTATGTAAACGTATCTTAATTGTCAGCTTTTTTTCAGGCACATTTTCAACCCCTTTATGACGTATTTATGATCCGTACCCCATAATTAGAGACCTTTTGGCAAAATTAAGAGGCAGTCTAGCCCTGGAGGGGTATCTGACTGATCGTGCGAACAGATTTTTAATTACAACTCAATTTTCAGTCCTAAAGTAATATAGAAATAAGTTCAAGGTAAAGTACTTTCCCCAATCATTAATAAATGTTTGCGTGTCTGCGTGGTTGCGTGTTTTCGTGTTTGCGTGTTTTCGTGGTTGCGTGTTTGCATGTTTGCGTGTGCTTGTGTCTACGCCTGTGCATGTGCCTGTGCCTGTGTATATGCATGTGTCTGTGCTTGTTCTTGTGCTCACCCTCGTGATTGTGCTTGCGTTTGTGTTCTTCCATAGGAGGCAATTTGGAATGCATGAATAGCGTTAGTGTCGTCAACTGGGGCTAATTGTAATATTTCTGTTTCTTAAATGCGACATCCTGTATATTATGCGAAATTCAAATACCGGATTAAAGACAGATTCAACTATATACGACAACAAGGTTGGCAAAAACTGGTTTCAAATCATACTAGACTTGCATCTTGTTTTGGTTTTAATTCGAATAAGATCATAGACTTGCATCTCACTTTTGTTTTTGTATTAAATCGTATAAGGTTGGCAGAAACTGCTTTCAAATCAGCATCCTAGTCTTGCACCTTGTTTTTGTGCTAAATCGAGAAAGGTTGGCAGAAGCTGAATTCAAATCCACACCCTAGACGTGCACATTGTTTTTGTTTTTATATTAATTCCGACAAGAATGGGAGAAACTTATTTCAAATCAACATCCTAGACTTGCACATTGTTTGTCTTAAATGGAATAAGGTTGGCAGAAACAATTATCAAAATTGGAAATAAAAGTCGACTTGTCTGTCCTTTATGTAATTTGAAGGTCTGTTTGCATTTCAAGTAATTAGCTAATTACGGGGATTTTTCAAGTACGTCAGAGGCCTTTGAATAGTGAAAGGATATTATTCCTGTTACATAACTGGCGAAATCCAAAAAATAATTGCTTTACATTAATGATTGGGGAACTCCATTAAGTAGTTTACCTTGAATTTATTTCTAAATCACTTAGCTGACAATTAAGATACGTGTCCATAATTGCATACTCTGTAAGGGCTGGAATTAAAAACTACACCGGACTCATGCTAATTGAACTGGTCAAAGTACAGGTCGTAGGTTCAAATCCTACTCGAGGTAAACTTTTGTATTTAATTTGATTTTATTGTTGATTAATTAATTTGATTTAAAAAATGACGCCAAAAACGAAAATGACCGTTAAAAACAAAAATGGCCGACGAAAATTACCGATACTCTTCGACGTTTGCGCGAACTCCCCAAATACAGACGCCGCGAGAGAGACTCCGAGAACAAGTTCCGGCATCCCATACCTGTCGTATGAGGTAGCATGAGGGCCCGCTTATTAGAATACAATTTCTAATTTTCCGCCAATTACAAAAATAAACTAACCTTATTAGAATACTATTTCAAATTTCCCGACAAAATGGCAGCCAAAACAAAATGAGCGTTATCAATCAGAAACCAGTGGGGCGTATCTGGGCGGAGGCTATTCACCAATCAGAAACCAGGGGGCTTGGCCTACTCTCAGGCCCTCCAATCAGAACACTGTATGAGCCCGCAAGACTGCTACGGTTGCCTACCTTCCATAGGCTGGACTGCCAAAAAGGATCTTAATACAGCCAAAACGGTCATAATTGGGGGTGAAAATGTTATCAAGGGGCTGAAAATACCATCAAGGGGTTGAAAATGGCGCCGGAGAAAAGCAAAAAAAAGGGGAGGGGCAGCGAAGCCGCGTGAACATGTTCCGCAACCCTGTCTTACGAGCCCATTATTAGAATGCTATTTCAAATTTCCCGCTATAGTAAACAAGAAAAGCCGGGCGAAACTCCTAGAGCATGTGCCGGAGCAGTATGCCGGTGAGATCAAATCGGACACCATTATTCGAATAGCATTTTCAAATTTCCCGCCATAATCATAAAAAATATACCACAAGATGACGACCCCATTACAGAAATTAGTTTTAAAATTACACCGCTAGATACTGTCATTGTTTAACCTAAAATCACCGACGCCCTCGCACGAAGTACTACGAAGACACAAAAATTGACTCCGAAAATGACCGATACCGTCGCACGAAGGGCAGAGCCCGGCGCCAGATGTCTTGCGAAAATACTAAAATGGCCGCCGAAAACGGCCACACTGTCGTACGAAGTTCAGTCGCCGGCGCCCGATGTCCTACGAAGACACGAAAATGGCCGAAACTCTCGCACGAAATTCAGACCCTGCCGCCAGGCGTCGCGACGCCGGACGTCGTTGTTCCTTAACTCACCCCCTTCTAGTCACAGAGACAGATCAAATTAAACCAAACATTTAACAGTAAATAATCGCTTCATGACTTAAAAAATAATAATTTCTTACATTTTTGTAACATAAAAGGCAAATTAGATGTTTTATAAGCATTCGAGATTTATACACATAAACGGAAAGACCTTTATTGAACGAACAGGTTGATCTTATAGACTCGTCTTTTAAGTATAGAATTATAATTTACATTAATTTTGCAGATATACCTAATGTTTTGTTACCATAACTACTTACTATTTTACTCGTACATTTACTCTTGATAATGATACATGTTGTAATGAAAAGCGTTGATAAATAAATATTTATATAAAACATTGAGGAATTGTTTTTGAAAAATTAGTGCTATTAATAATAGAATTCCACAAAGTTAGGTTAAAGAATATAAATTTAAGTAAATATTTGGCATTAAGTACCACTAATTGCAGTTTTCATAAATCTATCACAAGAATGTGCTTAATTTATTTTAATTGTTAGGAATATATATGAAGGCCGTTAATAAACGTTTACATTTACATCAAATCTAATTAAAAATATTATGTATAGAAATGGTTGAAAATTTAATCTAAGTATAATACCTACCACGAAGAATTCTCTTGAATTACTACACATTTTTCCTACTTAAACGATACACAACGTGCAATCAATCAATGTTAAAGAATATGGTACTATATGATTTTGTTAAGCACATTAGCAATGTTTAAAATGCGGTGCACTACAATATGATTTTTGTGGCGAAAAGGTTAACTCACCCCTTACTAAAGTGTAAATTAAAGAAACAATTTTTCTTCAAACACGAAACACACCAAGATGTAAACTATTTACCTATCACGTAATAACAAAAAATCAAATAATGAATTAACCGGAATGGTCCATCGCATATATGTAATAAAAACACAAATATAAAAGGACACATACAGGATATCCGTATCCTTGCTGTATTTAAAAGCAAAGTTTGTCCGTTATGGACGGGAACAGGAAATGTATTATCACCAATTTTCAATTGCCATTATCATTTTTTTCGTCTCGGTATACTCATACATATTGTTTTGTTAGCTATTATACTCACTTAGTTTCACTTCATTCTTTGTTTACTAATATTATCATTATCACTCTAATTACCAATTATATAACAAACAACATTACTCACCAAAAATTTTTATCTCGTCTATACTATCCAAAATTTCACTTATGACTAAAATCGTAAACAGTTCTAGGCAATACCTCAATTTAAAGTGACGTTTCCGTTTCCTTTCAGTATATTATAAGGGTAGACACCCCCTAGTTCTGTTCAATATAGGTGCGAAGCGGTTGATTTCGAAAATTTATAAGATTTATGTTGTTTGGTTTAACGCTTAATAGGAATGAAAATAAATAGATTTTTCGAAAAGGGGAATCGTTTCCGTTTTTAATAAATATCGAATTTAAAGGAGCACGTTCGGCTCTTTTATGGATGTCTGCACACTTATATTCATTTTAATTAATTTTAATCTTCCGGTTTGTCCACAGTATTCTTCTTTCCGTTATCCCTTAAAAGTTTAATTACACGTAAAGTGCGATTTATAAAAAGTTTTATCCAAAGAAAAATTTATTCAACAAGTCATTAAATCAACAAAATCAACCATTTCTCTTCACAATGCATTAGCTTCGATACAATGTAATTTTTTACAGTTGAAGGTTATATTAATGTTATTACTAATATTCACTAAAAAAGTTGTTTAATGATAAAATGGCAAATTTGTTACTTAAAATAATTTAAAAAGGTCATATAAAGATTCGGTACCTAATATACAGAGATTAGTCAAAAAAGAAAAATATTTTTTCCGATCATACACTTACGTTATGTTGATTGTAAAAGCAACTGACTAGTGTTTCCATATTACTTTTGAGAAAATCTCTGAATCTCCAAAATGATGGACCGAACATTGATATTTTTTTAAATTCTCAACTAGGAATTGGCAAAAATTAAAAACGAAAATAATGACGCAGAATGCGTTTCAATAGCTACTCTTTCATCATCAGAGTGCGACATGGACAAACTAGGAAAAATCTGTTTCGTTTCCTACTTGGATAAGTCTAATAAGTATTGAGTAGTGTAAGGATCCTTGATTGTTACTCATTGGAATTTGAAGATCTCTAAACTTTCATAGCAATCAAGTTCATGCTCATTATTATGTTTGTTTAACAGGTTGAGCCCCACTTGCCCATCGGTGAGAATTTTTCCGGCTTCTAGGGACAATGTGCCCACCGGTGGGCACTCAACATTCTAAATTTCAGGACAGTGTGTCCACCGGTGGGAACGAAATACACTGATTTTCAATAGCGGTTTCGAATCTGCGATCCCAGGAAGTAGAAAAAAAATATTTTGAACCAAGATGTATTGGTTTTTATTTTGAAAGATGTTTTTCTTTTGAGATTAATTAGACAGTTTTCTTGAAAAAAATACTTTACGGAAGTATAAAAACGAAATAACTCTAATAAACTTAAAACTACTTTAGATGTTTCTGAAAGCAAGGCAGACATTGCAAGATTCGCAGATGGTATTCACTTTTCTTAGCATTTTTCTTGCAAATGCACTATTTTCTCTAATGCTCATACCCTGGAATTTCAATTAGCTTGCAGCCTGAAGTACTTAGTTCTTGATGTAGGTGGACGAGCTTTGAAATCTTTAGTTGCAACAAGACCCATTAACCACTGATTCCCCCTATCTATTTATATTCATTTTTTGTTGTTAACCTTGTTATATAAATGTAGGGCATTGACAACTGTTGTAAAAGTTATAATGAAAGAGCAAATCATTTCTTACGAATGGAGTATATGATGCCATTTGGTCTGACAGTTCTATGAACCCATCACCTTTATTATAGTTAAGGATCATATCTGGTATGCTAACTTGTTTTCCTTTCTTCATGAATGTAGTTATTGCAACATTATGTTTCGTACTTAGCATCAAAACGTCTCTCTTATCTTTCCATTTTAACATAACTACTTTATCCTTGTTTTGTATGGCTGTAATGTTACCTTTCTGTAATTTCTGTTTGGTAACTTCTGGTGGGTTTCCTTTTCTATTCGCCCGTAAAGTACCAACTAAGTGGGTCTTTTGGTCGATTATTTTTTAGGGAGGGAAACACTAGTGTACCAGTTGTCTTTGTACAAGGTAGGGTCATAAGTTCCCTCATGATTTTTTCTCAGTTCTTTCTCTGCCAGTATATACATTAAATGACCACGTGTAACCTCAAGCAACACATAACTTATAAGCTTTGATGCCATAACCATCACGCTTATTTGGTATACACTGACGAAAGGATAAACGTCCGCGGAATGGAACATTGCTCTCGTCCATATAAATGAGATCTTCTGGAGCATATGACGTTTTATATTTAGCTAGTAATAAATTCGAGACATTGGATATTTTGTATGACCTATCGTTTTCCGGTTTAGGAGCTTCACTATTGCATGCATGGTACATTCCCAGCAGGCTCTCAAACCTATTTCTGCTTATGTATTTGGGTACTGAGTTTTGAAATTTTCTCATTTCAGTGCGATTTGTATCGCTCCATTTTAAAGTTTCTCCGTTGCGAATAAACTCTGCCACTCTTTGTGAAGCGAATCTGTTTCATTTTTTTACTAAGAGATCAATAACAACATCATCAATAAAATGGATGCAAAACTCTAGAGGAGATTTATCTGTTAACTTTCCAATTATTTCGAAAGGACATCCTAGATTTTGAAGATCAAAACTGAAAGACAATCTATCTCCCCGAACAGGCTCCCACTGTTTCCTTACTTGTCGTAATTGGGCAAAGGGTACATCATCATCTGGATCTCCTTCAAATTCCGAAGATTCTCGTAAGACTCTTTCAGAAGATAGACCGTGCTTACATCTACTTCATTCTGTTCTAACTCCTTGTATCTTAAATATCTCCTACTTCCCATTATGATATTTTTAATTTAGATTTTAAATAAAAATATTAAAATTAAACGCTAATTTTATAATAAGTGCTCAAATTGCACCCATTTACTTTTTTGTTTAATAATTGTGGATCTGAACAAGTTAAATTTGGTCTATCGTGTTAAATCACTCAGGAAGTATGATGGACAGAGAGACATTGAATTGCCAAGAGATGCCTTAAATTTTTTCGTATTATAGGTTAGAGGAAGACAGGAACTAGGGAGATCATTCCAAAATTTAGAAACCGTGTAAAAGAATGTTGAATGCGCCAGCTTGGTACGACAAGTGGAAATTTGTACTGCGTACTGATGATGTGAATGAGCAAACCGAGTATTCCTAGTACTTTTAGACCGACATGGTATCAAAGAATTTAATTCAGCAGCGCAATAACCATTGTCATAGCGATAATGCAAAGAAAGAACTGAAACGATTCTTCTATGCTCAAGAAACTGTATGTCAGAAGTTAAGGACGAGTCATTTATAAGCCTAATCGCTCCCTTTTCAAGACGATCTATGATATCGAGAGCGTATTAGGGAGCACCAACTCAGAGGTGAGAATTATATTCTAGGTGTGGCCGAATTTGGGCCTTATATAGCAGTAAGAGTTGTCGGGAGGTAAAGTACTGCTTAGATCTGTACAAAAAGCCTATTTTATGAGCAGCTGTTGGTAGCTGACAAAAGATGGTCAACCCATGGTAGATTTTAGGATACAGTCATTCCCAACAGAGTAATAGAGTCTGAAAACTTAAGATCTGAGCCATTCATGCTTATAACAGGAAATAATCGATCTTTTTTGACGAACACGAACACTAGGCATTACTTTTTTTACTGTTTTGTTAGAATTAAACTTAACAAAGCTTCCCCATTCGAGAATACATTGAATGTCTTTCTTGATTGGGTTTGTCATTTCAGGTTTAATGTCTCAAGACACAGAAGGTATATTACCATTATCAGTGCTGTCGTCAGCAAAGCAATAGATTGAATTAGTTGTTAAAGGAATTTTCAAAGAAATTGCATCAGCACAAGCTTTATTGAACCAGAGTTGGGAACGTGAATGACCTATACGATTCTGTTGGAATGTGTAACTCCAGGCCCATGAGAATGACTTCAAATACTAAAAGAGTAATATCCGAAAAAGGGGACGACTTAGAACAATGTTCACGCCAATCACTCGATCTAGCTGACTTAAAACACCACACGGTTCTATTAGTGATGCGAACAACAGCGGAATCAGGGACAGTAGAAATTATTTCTATTAGGCAATGGTCAGATAAACCTAGAGGGGAAAGAACGTAAGTTTTATAAACAAGTGGGTTTGATTTAAGAAGGAGAACTAAAAGATGTGGAGCATGGCTAGGGTTATCAGGGATACTTGTAGGTTCAGAAATGATTTGTGTGAGATCATAAACAATAGCAAATGTTTCTGCACTATTTTAGAGTTATGAACATTCAAATCTCCTACAAGTGAGATATCGTAAGATGTAAAAATGAGACAGAAGATAGTCAACTCTCAAACTAAAGTAATCGAAGAAGCCTGGGAAGTTACTGTCATTAGGAGACCTATGAATGCAAAGTAACATTTCACAAATTTAGGACCACAATGATTATACCAAGTCACATCGAAATTTTATATTCGAGCAACAATGAAATTGTTCATCAACCGTTAACAATATTCTCTTCTAAGTAGTAGATCTGTCAGTAATAGTTCTTGGACATTTTGGATTTGGTACGGTTTTAACATTGTTCAGTAAGTGTTCGGTGAACAGCATTTTTAGAAATATTCAACGTGAAGCGACGCGTCTAGTGCTTAGTTGGAATATCCTCAATACTTTCAATATGCGCTCTTCTACCTGAATAGTTCTAATATCACGCTGACGTCCAGAATTTGGCTTCCTTTGCAAGAAACTGCCCGTTTCAGAAAGATGGCGGTTAATCGAAGCAAGAATGGTATAGTACAGTTGATGTCTGTTTGAAAATATTTCTAAATATCTGCTTGCCGCAGCTCTATATATATATATATATATATATATATATATATATATATATATATATATATATATATATATATATATATATATATATATTATTTCTTTATTGGGGATTCCGTCAATTTTAATTTAAAATATTTTATGGTATTCCAAGCTTATTTATTTATTTATTTTTTCTTTATCAAGGCTAAATTAAAATAACACATTTAGATTTAACAAGAAAAATAAGATGATTGATTAAACTTAAATGCAAATTAAGTTTAATTATCTTATTTTTCCTGCTAAATCTAAATGCCTGTTATTTCAGTTTAGCCTTGATAAAGAAAATAATAGATTTACGAAAGCTTGAAATAGTATAAAATATATGTACATATTAAACATTTTTTTTTGATTGCAAATTCAAGACTTAATCCAACTTTTATTTTCGTACTGTATTTAATTTTAATTTTAATTATAACATTATATTTCATATTATTTTATACTATATTTTTCTTTGACTGCAAATTCAAAATTTAATCTAACTTTTACCTTTGTTACTATATTTAACCTTAGTTTTAATTAATTAATTAAAAAAGTAGGCATTTAAGATCGAAAAGGCTAGTACAGCCATTATCGTTATTTATTATTACCCTTCAATTAAACAAAAGTGAAGTTGAAAGAATAGAAAAGTTAAGTTATTACAATTCACAACAATAATAAAACAGATTATTTAGTTTAAAATCACAATAATATACAAGTGGAAACCTAAATTAAATTAATTAAAATAAAAATACGGTTCCTTTTAACGAATGTTAAAACTCATATCATCGTAATGTAAACTATAAGCACAAATAATAAAATACTTATCTTTTTTGGGTTTTTTAATGGTGTATTTTAAATTATACAATCTAAACGTTTCGATAACATTTACAGTTATCTTCCTCAGTGGTAAAATCTATTAAAATTGTTAAAGATGTTGGAACCAAGAAACTAACTAACTCTGAAGCTATTTCACCAAAACTATATGGTTTATCAAAAATCCATAAACCTAATATTCCTTTAAGGCCTATTGTTAGTGAAATTGGTTCTCCTGCATATAGTCTTGCAAAACATCTTACATGTTTATTACAACTTCATATAGGTAAAACACTCCACTACATTAAAAGTTCTGTCGACTTTGTTGAAAAAATGCAGTTTCAAAATTGTAGAGGGTGATACACTAGTTAGTTTTGATGTTGTTTCACTTTTTACAAAAGTGCCTCTAAAAGAAACTATTGAATACATTGATCATCTTATTCCAAAGGATATAACCATTTTTTTTTCAGCACTGTCTTACTACAACTTATTTTCAGTGGAATAGCAAATTTTATGAACATATTGATGGTGTAGCAATGGGTAGTCCCTTAGTCCTATTATAGCTAATTTTTACATGGAAAAATTTGAAACATTAGCGTTACAAAATACACCTAAAAAACCTTCAGTTTGGTATAGATATGTAGATGACACTTTTGTTATTTGAAGACATGGAGAAGAAACATGAGTTTTTATTCTTCATGTTTGTATACATCCTAGTATTCAGTTTACCATGGAGAAAGAAACTAATGGAAGTTTACCATTTCTTTATATATTAATATCTAAAAATAAAAATAATAATTCACTATCCTTGAAGGTTTACAGAAAGCCGACACACTGATATATACCTTCATAAATTATCCAACCACCATCCATGTAAAAAATTGGTGTAATTAAATCTTTAGTGGATCGAGCAAAACTAGTTTGTGACCCTGAATTTTTGAAAGACATAACCTTAAAGAAAAACCAGTTCTTAATGTTGGTACTGCTTTTCTTCCTTCTATAGCTAATGTTACAGATAGAATTGAAAAAATCCTAATTAAACATGGCATTAGGTCTATCTTTAAACCTACAAGAAAAATTAAACAACATTTAAGATCACCTAAAGATGTTTCAAACCCATTATCATCTTCCGGAGTGTACAAGTTATCTTGTTTATGTGGAAAAGTATACATTGGAACCACAAAACGTAGCTTTGATGCAAGACGTAAAGAACATATGAGATTTTGTAGATTAGGTCAACCAGAGAAGTTTGCGGTGGCTGACCGTGCCTTGAATAATCTAAATAATGACATTCAATTTGACAATATAGAAATATTATCAAGACAAACTCATTATTATGTTCGTTTACAACGTGAAGCTATTGAGATATATAAACACCCTAATAATTTTATTAGACAAGAAGAAAATCTCCGTTAGATAGGCTTTGGCATCTTATAATTAAAAAAGGCATAATGATACGTCTTGATCTTGATTTTAATTTTGACTTTTGGTATGTCTAGGTTTTTTGCTGTGTTTTTCGTAGACCTTGAAGTAAATGCTTTACTAATTATATGTTAAATTACCACAGCACTATAATTTGACATAAGTAGTTGAAATTAAGATTAAAATAAAAAAATTACAAAAAACGTTCTGCATTATGCTTTTCATTGTTAATAACACTTGCAATCATTGTTAGATTTAACTAGATTATTTTAATGTCAAGTTTATATTTGTAAATTTTGTTAAATTTGTTTCTTGGCTGACATTTTTCTGACATGTTACTACTGGCGAAGATAACTGTAAGTGTTATTGCAACGTTTAGATTGTGTAATTTAAAATGCACCATTAAAAAAACCAAAAAAGACAAATATTTTATTGTGTGATAATGGTGAAAGTTTACATTTTCATAAAAGCACAAATACTCAAACACGTAAACATTTTGCAATCACAAAAATAAAGAGAATAAATAGAAGCGCATACCTTATCTATCCCACGGTACCGCGGGGTATATAAAACAATCATAAATACGTATTTGTAACACTAGTACAAAAATTCAAAGCACGCCGGACGTGATACAAAAAACAAAAAAATGTACAGCTTAAGATCGAAGTAAGCGGTCAGTTCCTACTTAATGTTATATAACTGCTATAAATTCCCTTTCTGTAACAATTCACGAACATAATAATTGTCATAAGAATTTGTTTTAGTAACTTTTCTCTTTGATCCAGTTCACAATGTGCTGTGCGAGCGGTTTGCGGGAGATATTTTTTAATGGCACTGAGATTTCACCTGGGATAACAGCATTAGGGACGCTAGAAGCGTAGATTAAAAGGTCATCTGATAGTGTGTTGTGACCTGGCGGGTTGTAATAGGAAATAAATACTATAGGGATGGGAAAGTGCACCGTTGCAGCAACGCATTCGAGATGCTGTTGGTGCGCCGGGAGTTGAAAAGGAGTGGAGAGGAAGCAGTTATTAATTAATGTTGGCTATTGTTTGAATAAGTGTGAAAGGTGTTGAAATTAAGGGTACATATGGGTGTAAGCTTGGTTTCGGTGATGGAAAGGATGTGAATAGTGTAAAAGTGTAAAAGGCCCAAAATCTAATCATCTTCAGGAGAAATGAAATGTAGCTTAAATACCAAATGTTGGTCCTTTCGTGCATCCATACACACATGCACTTATACACACACCTACACACAGACATCATAGCTGATGTCGGCGAAGAAAAATTTGATAGTTTGCACAAGAGATTTTGCACGAAAGCTTATATTTAAAAAATGAATGATATATTTGCTATTCTCACAAAGGACATATTTTTGTAAAATTCTGGTTAGAGTTGCTCCTAGCACCTTAAGATATTTAACAGTTTTTACGAAAAGACTTTTCATGAAAGCTAAAGTTCATACAAATACGAACACACACACACACACACACACACACACACATACACGCACGCTCGCACGCACCTGCGCAGGCACACACACACACACACCACACACACCACATACACGCACGCACTCACTCACACACACACACCACACACACACCACACACATCACGACACACCACACACACGCACGCATACACACTCACGCACGCACGCACACATCATGACCGATCTTGCCAAAACCTCGCCAAACGCTGTAAAATCAGCTAATAAGTCGATTTAGCGACAGTGGAGGAAAAGTCGATTGCATAACCTTCTATACCTACATATGTATGTGTAGGTTGGAAGGTAATAAAGAGAAGTTTTCATGTTTCAGGTGATTTTGCTTAAGCGAGGTATTGTTGAAAATATGTTAATGAAATTTCGGGGTTTGGATCGAGTTTCTGATAGTCCTTTAGGAGTACTAGTAGTTTACACAATGGATTTTGCATGAAAACTTATGTTTCAGAAATTAAGGGGAATTTGGTATTTCGAGTGATTTCTTTGCTATTCACACAAGGTAGTTATTTTTATAGAAGTTCCCGCTAGTACCTTAAGATATTTAGACTATACTTTGTATGTACATCGCATAATGAAACAATTTAATACATTGCATATTTACAGCTGAAAGCCATCTATCCGGTTCCCGTGCCCAAGCCTCTCTGTTTCCTGTCTGATCCTCCTCTAGATTTCTCTTTACCATTGCCTGTCTGATTCCCACGTTCCAGAAAATCTTCTTGGGCCATCTATTCTCTGCTACTTTGAGCTACGTATCGATTACTGTTTCGTTAGCTCCCATCCGGTTCCTGATCTCTATGTTGGGAATATGTTTCATTTTGAATACTCTAGCGTTCCTTCGGAAATAGTCCATTTCAACGGCAATCAGTTTTCTTTCATTCATACACCATGTTTCACATCCATAGGCTAGCACTGATTCAACCATTATTCGACCTATTCTCATTTTGTTTTTCTTCTAAATATTTTTATCCCACCATAGGAGATTTGACGCTCCGATTACTTTTCAGCTCTACTGGATGATCAAACATCCTTCTTTATTAGTTTTTGCACCCAAATGTTTAAATTGATCGACTTGTTTCACTTGCATATCATCATTTATCGGTACCTGAAATTTAGCTTCCGAATTGATCACCAAATATTCGACCTTCTGTAGGCTTACTTGTAATCCCATTTTTTGAACTCATTGTATAACCTTTTTAACATAAATTCTAAATCGTATGCGTCTTGAGCTAATACCACCTGGTCGTCGTCAAAACTTAAGGTGAACAGTCGTGGATTATGGGAATTCCCATTCCACCATAGTGCATCTTCCAGTTTTGAAGAGTAACTTCTACATAGACATTAACAGGTTGACTGCCGATGGATATATACATATTCGTGTAGGATGCCAATACATTTTATTTTTGTTTTTAAAATATTTGTGATTATTGGAACTTCAGATAGTTTTACAATATTATATTTTCAATTTTTATCGAAAGTTCAGAAAAAATACACTCCGATCGGCGTGATCGGCATTAGCCACATAATTCTTGAAGGATGCCGAATACTCCGATCGGATATTTTGCAGTTTAGAGGTAAGGGTGCAATAAATTGAAATTAAAATAAGGATTTTAATCAGTAACGAAAAAAAACAGAGTATATTTATAAAAATATCAATTATATTATTTATGAAACTCCCGAAACAGGTCAGACAGAAACCCGGTTGTCCTGGACAGGCCTTACATTGGTAAGTAGTTAGTCTTCTTACCTTCTTTTGTTTGCATATTTTACACTCTTTTCTGCAAACCCTCTTTGATGTATTATTTCCTTAGGTCTCTGACGTAGTTTTTTCAATTTTGCTTACACAATGAACCGCATTTCGAGGTGGATAAGTAATTGGTTTTGTTTGTGGGGCTAACAAGCTCCTAATAATTTGCAATCGAAACTCATATAATCGTAAACGACTAGTAGGAGTATATTTATTATATAGGTAATATGCATTTAACAAGGACATTTGTAAAATGTGGATAAATAGTTTTTTATACCACCTAATAGTTTTGCGACTACATGGGTAGTATGCCTGCATTTGATCTTGACGATCAACTCCAGACATGAATGAGTTGTAACCTATAATGGCTGCTGGCTTCTTACTTTCTTGGCCTCGTTTATTTTTAAAAATATCCATTGAATTACCAAATTCTGTGGTAATGTAAGTCACATTTCGTTTATCACGCCATTTTCCAACGTGAACTCCTTGCCAAAACATAGATTTGTTTTCGCCTTTTTTTAGTTTCGCAGCAATAACTTCTTTTGGGTTGCCTTTTCTATCTACTCTTAGAGTCCCAGTACAATATGTACTTGCATTTAGAAGAGTAGATGCCAACTGGACACTATTGTAGAAATTGTCTAAATATACAGCGTGGCCATTACCTAATTTTTCTTCTAACAAATGCAAAACTATCTTTTGTGTATGGCGCTACCGCTGTAAATATCTGTGGAGCCTTCGTACACTCGAAATTTTAATACCAAACCGTTAGGTTCCATCAATATATATAGTTTTAGGCCATACGTATGCCTCTTGTTTTTGAGATATTGCCTAAATTGCAGACGGCCACGCCAAAGCATCATTGCCTCATCTAGTGACAATTCTCGTCCTGGGTAATAAATGTCGTTCATCTTATTATTGAAGAAATCAATAACAAATCTTATTTTACCTAACCGATCAGTGGCTTCTGTATTGTGCGACGTAAAATGTAGGCACCTCAAAATGAGCAGAAACCTATTACGAGACATGTATTTTCCGGTATTTTCTAAATACAGGTATGTCAAACAATGGATCAGTTTTCCAGTAATCATTTAGCCGTGTCAAACTTATTGTACCTGTATGAAGAAGTAAAGCCAAAAATATTTTTAGTTCACTTACGGTTAAGTCTTTCCATTCGGTTATTCGGGAGTGCGTATTTGTTACGGAACGAAAAAAAACTTCTAGCGCATATGTATTCGTAGAGACTACAATAGCATTCAAAAATCGTCATCTACGATTAGTTCTAAGAAATCAACGGGTTCCCTTACCGGGTACTGGAACCAACAATTCTTGTGCTTTGTCAAACTTGATTTCTTTTATAGCACCTGTATGATTCCATTCAACGGTTTCATCTACTGGTAAAATATCCTGTATATTTTCCTGAATACAGTTGTTATCATCAGAGTGCGAATCTGAACACGAACTGTCACCCTCATCATCGGAAAAATGTTCGTCACTACTACAATCACCGTAACAATTCGCATTCATTTAAAGGTTTATTCCTTTTTTCAACACTGCACTTTCATCAGCAGAACGTCTTTTATTTAATCCAGACGGTCCTGGTTGACTGCTCATAATGAAATGTAAAAAACCGTTTTGAAAATAAAAATTCGCGTAACCAAAATGTCTTTTAGTAATATATATACGTATCAATGACGCCGTAAGATTAAACACAACCCACGTCTAATGCCAGTATAATACTGAAGCATTATTTGCGTATGTGTAAAAATATCCGATCGGCGTGGTCGGCATTGGCGCAGGGTACCGGCGGTATCCGATCGGTGTTCGGCAGTCAACCTGTTAAACAATAATAGAGACAAGCTACAACCCTGCTTGAGTCCTTTATTGGTATTAATGGAACTGGAAAGTTGTCTTTCACTTTTCACAGACATTGTGTTTATATAGTTCTTTTATAATTGATATGAGTCGACAATCAGTATTTATGTATTGCAGTGCTTCCCAAAGTTTACATTGTGGTACTGAACTGTAGGCAAAACGTACTTCTTCTCCTTTTGAAATGTTCTCATCCATGCATGATTGAGGTATAAACCCAGCTTGCTCTTCTCCGATTCGTTCACCAATATCCGTTGTTAGTCTCTTATGCAGTATTTTCCCAAACAGTCTACTAAACGCGCTGGTAACGCTTAACTCTCTGTAGTTGTTAGGATCCTTTCTACTATCTTTCTTAAAAAGTGAGGCAATGTACCATGTTTTCCATTGTTTGAAGGTTTGATTCTTACTCTAACACGTTTCCATTACTTCTGCGTCTCTTTTCCACAGTATTTCTCCTCCATACTTCGAAATCTCTACGGAAATTTTTCCAGACCTAGGTGATCGTCCTTTTTTCATTCGATTTATGTTTGTTCGAACCTTGTCTGTAGTAATGTCTACTCGGTCATTATCATTCTCCTCCTGGTCCAGTTGTGTACCTTTTGATCGAGTTTCTATTAGTAGATCTTTATTATCCCAATCATTTATAGTAATAAAGTTATGCAATTTGTTTCCATTGATAGTTTTCATATTTTTAACGCTCTTCCATAATTCTGTGGACCTTAAACCGCCCATTCGACATTCAATTTCGGCGCACTTTTGTTTCCAATTTCCTTTTATTTTTCTTCTCTGTCTTTTTTTATGTATTTCTCTATTTCCGTTCGTTCTAGAATTTATCCATATGTTATACAACTTATTTTTTTCAGAAATTGCGTCTCATCATTAGTAAACCATAACGGTTGTTGTCTTTTCCTGGTTTTTTCATACTCGCCCAATGCTTCAGCCGCAGCGTATATGATGAACTCGTTTTCTTCTTCAATATTATAGAATCTTGTTTCTTCTTTATTTAGTCTGTTATTGTATAATTGTCTAACGTTTTCTTGCCGTAGCAGATACAACTTGTATTTTCTGTCTCTTACACTTGTTATTCTATGTTGTTCGTTGCACATTTTTTCATCATTAGATAATTTGCTGTATGACCATACGAGCTTGGCAAACAATAAAAGGTGATCTGAGCCACAGTTTGCACTTCTTCTAGCACGACAATCGTGTATTTTAAAGTTTTTTAAGTTGTGCTTGACTATGAAATAGACAATAATTGATTTTTGGTGTAATGGCGGCCTCTCCCGGGTATATTTGTGGTTGAAATAAGTATTTGTGGCTGTTTTGGTTACAGAATTCCATAAGCATGTCGCCAGAATCATTTCCCGCAATATCCATTTCCCGGTACTCATCATTTGACCGAGATCCAACTCTTGCACTAAAATCTCCAGCAATATCAGCGCTTTATTTCCCTTAACTTTTTCCATTGTCTCTGATAATTCCTGCTAGTATTCCTGCGTGGGTGCATATGTTCCAATTATATTTGCCTCATAACCATATATCGATATTGTTAACGTTATAACCCTTTCTGAAACTTATACATAGTTCTTTATGTTCCTTTGGAGATGTTTTTTGCCACCTTGGAGTACCAGTGTTTTCACGGTGCGGTGGGTATTTTCCCTCACTGATGGATTGTAGTGCTGATGAGCATTCCCCAATTCCCATGAGGACGCACCCGATGCAGGTAACTGACAAATCCGCGCACGGAGCACAAGCGAAATATTTGAGAAAATATTTTGATAGAATTTTGGAGTTCTAATTAAAGTTCTAGATAAGAGATATAAAAATTTTCATAATGAGATTTTCCGTGAAAGCTTACATTAAGGGCCGTCCGACCCGCATATAAACCCAATGTTAACTTTATGCAAGATATCTCAAAAACTATAAGAGGTAACAACTTAAATTTTTTTTTATTTTGAAGGTTGTCCCTTTATCTAGTTCCGTACGGAGGGTTTTTAAAATAAAATAAAAATAATATATTTAAAAATTTAAAAATTATTAATTTTATTAAATACATAAATAAAAAGTTTAATTCGAGTAGTATTTGAACCAACCTACAACCTGTACTTATTCGTTCATAACAAAACTTATTATAAATATTTTAAAATTTGGTTTAAAAAGTACAATTTTAATGAAAAAAGAATTATTACAAATTTTTTTCTCAGCCTGGAATGTAAATTTTGTAAAACCCTTCCGTGAGGAACTAGTAATTGTTGTAAAAAATATACAAAAAAAATTTGGTAATGATATCTTTATTAGTATTGGCTACAGTTTACATCAAAATGATCAAAAAGCAAATTTTCGTAAAACGAAGAAAACAGTGAGGGCTGAACAAAAAGTAAGCATACTTACAAGAATAGTTATACTAGTAATGCCCAGAACTGTAGGATGGGTTGTCCTGGTCCTCCTCGTCCTCATATAAGTCTTCTAACTTCCTTTTTCCCAAGCTTCTAGCCTGATTTTTTTTCAATGTCCAACGCAGCTTTTTCCGCCTTGCGAACATGGGCTATATCAAGTCTTTTGAACTTGAGCGAATTCTGTCAATAACTTATTGGGGCGGCGGAAAAAAGCCGTGGAAAAAAGCCGCAGAAAAAAAGCCTGGAAAAAAAGCCGGCGGAAAAAAGCCGCGGAAAAAAAGCCTAGAAAAAATCCGGCGGAAAAAAAAGCCCCGGAAAAAAAGCCGCGGAAAAAAAAGCCGCGGAATAAAAAGCCGCCGAAAAACCCACAATTTATTGAAAGTCTTGGTAAATACAATACCAACAGGGAATGAATAATGAGTATCTTATCTTAATGGTAATTGCTTGTACCCTAAATAAAAGAATCTTTTACAATAAAATGATCTATTAATGTATTTGTAATAATTTCCCTGTTATACATAACTATGAACATCTTTAAATAGGTTGCACTTGCAAAAATATTTTTCATTTAGTTGTTTCCTTTATTGTATGTTGTAAGCGTAATATGGAAATATTTAAATCGAACAAAGGTGGAGAAAAGTTGCGTTTTAGTGGTTACTTATATGTGTTACATAGAGAATGCAGAGAGTTTATACGTTGGGGGTGTTCAAAGAGTAGCTCTTTTAAGGTAAGTAAACTATTAATTATATTATAGTTTAGCACAGACCCGCCACCGTGTACACAATTTTTGTCATCGTTTTTTAGTATAATTATCGTAATGAGATGGCGCCGTCATTTAGATTAGTAGCTGAGAAATAAGTTTTGGGCGCACTTAAAAATGATCAATTCCATGGTGTATTCAACAAATATAACTATAACATAAACAATCATCAGTAAGCGTAAGAATTTACGTATTAATACATGAATGGTTTTTATATAAATGTAGCTCCTATATGCACATCTGCTTTTGTAGGCTCTATTTGTGTAATGTCCGCATCAGTAACGTGGCCCTTTTATATACAAGTTGTTTAGGTATCTCTGATTAAGGGAAGGATCATCAGTACCTAAACTTAGAAAACGATTTCCCAGTAGTTTTCATTTCTATTCTTAAAAAAGGTCAACGTACGTGAACGGTATATGTAGCACTGCTGAGAAATACGACTTAGCAGACAAGGTATCGCAATTCGTTGAGCTAGCCATAAGAACCTTCCTTTTCCTTTGGACGGATATGGCACATTAACGAACTTGACCTTTTCTTTTTGATATGCATTACAAAATTCGCAAAATCTCGTTACCAAAAATGCTAATGTGATAACGTTTTCATTTTATTTTTTAGTGTAGAGGTTCTTTGACGACGGATCTAAACAAGACTGTTCCAAATGTTACTACACAGCACAATCATCCAGCAGATGAGGAATATGTGAAGGTGGCAAAAGCAAAAGGGCTGAAGAGTCAGGGAGCAAACCCGCACAAATTTTTGCTGAAGCTGTTCAGACACTCGAAAATACAACACGAGCTCGTATGCCTCTTGAAGATTCCATGAAGCGAACATTGCGAAATCAAAAATCAAAGAATTTACCACCGATGCCGGCCACTCTCCAGGAACTTCTCATTGAAGGTCAGTTATGTTACTCTTGTCAATTCCTATATCATTTTTATGAACCCTTCAATTGTATTTGTGTGGAAAACGAATATTATTTGTCACTTTCTTTGGTACCTTGCTTTGCCGTTTAGTAAACCGCTTCTGCAGCGAACAATACAAAAACAATAATTTACATAAATTTGTGACTTTGAAATAGGCAGTTTGTTTTGACAGGATTAGATTTTGTATTGTGAAAAACTCTTATATTTTATAATGACTTATTTGAGTATTCAAAGTTACATTACTTTTTTTGTAGGTCACTGGACCAAGTCCGAAGGTCCCAATCCGGAACGCTTGTTACTACATGATAATGGACCGAATGCAGAAGAACGCATAATAATTTTTGCGACAGATTCCTCATTACGGTTCTTTTCTCTATCGATTGAGTGGTACTTCGATGGAAACTTTTCGTTGGCACCTCCAGTGTTTCTGCAACTGTACGTAATTAGGATACGGCTAAGAGGTCTTCTTCTCAGTGCAGCATTTTCTTTGTTGCAAAGGAAAAGTCAAATAACCTATAAAAACATGCTTAGAACATTACTACAAAAATGCGAAGAAAGGCAATTATACCCCGATCCGACAATTATCCACGTGGATTTTGAAAAAGCCGTTATTCAATCCATTACTGCTGTTTTTGGAGAAGAAGTAAATGTAAAAGGATGTTTTTACCACCTCGCGCAGAGTACGTACAGAAAAATTCAGGAATTAGGTTTGTTTGTTATGTACCGAGAAGACGAAAACTTCAGTAAATTTTGCGGCATGCTGGATGGTTTGGCTTTTCTGCCACTTGAAGATGTGCACAGGGGAATAAATTTTCTTCGAGAGATAGTACCTGCAGCAGCTGAAGATTTGATAACTTACTTCGATGGTACATATGTATCAGGTACATATAGAAGAATAGGAAACGAGCAAGATGGTCCATTGCGAATGCGAAATATTGCCCCAATGTTTCCACCGCCGCTATGGAATATCCATGACTCAACGCTGGAAGATGGGGATCGTACTAATAACCAAACAGAGGGATGGAACAACAGATTTTCAAATTTAGTTGGAGAAAACCATCCCTCTGTGTGGAAAATCATTGAGTAAATTCGCTTCGAAGTCGTGGCTGACAGCACAAAGATCGAACAAAGAAATTTAGGCGTACGGCAGAAAAAGAAAAAAAGAAATGTCTTCGAGGTTATGCAAACACGATTGAAAAATTGTGTCAACAATATGTAGATGGAGAGAAAAATATTGAAGAATTTTTATCCGCCATTAGTCACAACATAAGATTTCGTACTCAGAAGTGATGCTTTCTATATAAAATATAGTACCTATACTAACTAAAGATATGGTAATAAAATCGTTCATGCGTGGTAAACGTTTGTTTTATTTTCTTTTTCTGGCTAGACGTCAGTGTGTACTTCTTAGAATTTACAGACTCTACACAAACGGTTCGTGTCCGGCTTTAATTGCCGATCTACCACACTTCCCTAAATAATAGCTGAGTAAACTAAAGGCATTCCTTCCCTTTGGTTCTATGCGGTTCATGTTTTGTATTTTTGCCTAACGGGATAGAAACAATGTAGATGTAAAATTTCATTTAAATCGGTTAATTAATAAGAATAACTGAGCAAGTCACAAAGGCATTCCTTCCTTACAGTCCGATGTGGTTCAAATTTTGTATTTTTTCCTAACAGGATAGGAGTAATATAAATATAAAATTTCATTGAAATCGGTTAATTAATAACTGAGTATGTCATAAGGGCCTTCTGCCCTTCCTTGCCGTTATTGGGCCGACTACCTAAGGGGATACAAGTAATGTAAATATGCAATTTCATTGAGATCCGTTAATAAATAACTTTGTGAGAAGGGCCCGTTTGCCCTTTGGGCCGATACGGCCTATTACCTAATGGTGTTTTCTCAGTTGATATATAATTGGATACATTAGACTTTTCATTAACATGAGTTTTGTATCTTGACATAAAATAAATATACTTCAACGTATTCAATTCTTTAAAGATTTAAAGAATACTAACATGTTTTCGGTGGCTTTTTCCTTGAATATTTTTGTGCGGCTTTTTTCCGCGGTTTTTTTGTCCACGGCTTTTTTTTCCTAGAATCAACTTATTGAGAACTCTTAGAACTATTGGTAATCTTTCCATAAGTACAAATTATTTGCAGAACAAAATCAAATTTGGAAGGCTTTATTGGCAGAACTATTTTTATAATTTATCAAATCAACATTTGTACAATGTTGAAAATGGGAGACAAACTTCAATTTAGCATTTCTATTTTATATTCAATAAATTTTTTACTCTAAAATATATTTTATATTTATTTTAAGTTTAAAGAATTCGAAAACCCATTATTAACGCATGGTTAATAAATACTGTTGACTGGACCAGAATTTCTTTTAATTTCTTAAACATAATCGTAATTGATCACTTACATGATCATATTTTTGTAATCACAACATAAAACACTTTTTAATCATATAAGGAAAACAATCTTGTTAACCAATATTTCTGTAGGTAGGTATCTTCTAGAGCAAATTGTGTATTAAAATGTTAAAAATTGATTTATTCAGCATTACAAAAAATATGTGTATTTTATTACTTCGGCATTCCAACAAAAATCACCCATTGGGGGTCATAAACCTTCTTTCATTTCAATAATTCTTTAAAATCCTGCAACCGGATACGAAACACGTGACAATATAGTTGTAAAATGAATTTGTACCGGAAGGCAACTGTAAAGGGCGGCTATTCATAAGAAAGAAAATCAGCCACACTGTCACATTTTCATTATAAAAAGGGTGGGTTAGCATAAATAGCAAATAAATAAACACGGCTTGCTTTCCCTTATTACTTGAACATAATCCAAGCGAGAAATATAAAAATTCAACCCCTTTTCTCATTATATAATTAACTATAACTAATCTGATCGTTTTTATTCATAAATTATGAATGACCTTTTTCTTTGTAAATCTACCGGAAGCATCTATTTTGTTAGAAAACATCTTTGCTTAGGGTAGTTAGACAGGTGTCAATAGGGAACAACAACACGGTCAACCTTTTTTTAATTTATGATTTTTGGTTTATTAGTGAGGGACAGTAAACGTTACGCTCGGAAATTTAATAAAGGTAAAATTTGTAAATAGTGAAGTTAGGAAATTTTGGGATAGTTTTGGTTTTGTTAATAATAATTGAGGATGTTATCACGTGCCAAATGCCGGATGTGGGTGTATAAAAATGAACATTTCAGATCTTTTTTCTTTGAACCGATATCCTGGGTTTCCTAAACTTATTGATTTCAGATTATGCTTTACAAACTAATACATACGCACGTCATCAAATTATAGACGTCATTATCTTTCGGTACTGCTCTCAAAATAAAAATGTACTCATCGGAAATTTGGAAAATTTTATTATGTTTCTTGTTATCAAAACGTTTAGATTTGTATAACATAAATACAAACATACACCATTAAAAAAAAAAGCTAAGTATATTAAATGTGAAACTAGGAATGTTGAGTAAAATAGTATATCCGAAGTTACGCATGTCAGAAGGAATGAATATAAGATAGCTTTTGAAAAAATTTCTTGTTTAATCATAAATTAAGCAATTTTTAATTTTCATCCAAATCGTAAGAAGTGCAAAATGAAAAATCTGGAACACTGGAACTGTGGCAGGATCTGTAACAAACAAAACACACCCACGTACCACACAAAATTAAAAAACACCGAACGCGTTTCAATAGCTACGCTATCATCATCAGCGGTCGACTAGTTGCAAAATGTTCAATTACTACAACAGGGTTCAATGTAATATTTATGTAAGTTACACAATTTACCTATTCTGGCAATAGTAAATTCATGTGTTATTCAATTGAATAACATAAAAAACTTTGACCTTTGAAAAATTATTTCTCGTATCCATAGCAACCATTCTAAGCATTCTCGAAATAATGACTAAGGAATTGAAATTTTCCGTTTTTTGAAAATAACTCTAGAACAGTTTGATTTAGGTGTAACAATATGCCATATCACTTTGTAGCAAATCTTATCGCCAATTCGATTATGTAACAGAAAATAAGGTATTTCACTTAAAAAAATTCATTTTTTTTACATTTTTAACACTGGCTGAAAAGTATAAATTTAGGCGTTAATCTCAGGCAAAGATTTTTATTTTAAATAATGCATACTATAAAGGCATCTTTAAACTACAACCTTTATTGGGTTGTAACTTTTTATCTCAATCCAAATAGTTACAGTCCATTTTGTAAACGTCAACCAGCTGTCAAGATTTCGGAAAAACCGCAATAGATGGGCATGGTATAGTTTCAATAAAAAAGATTCAAAATTATAGTTCCCATCCAAAAATGCTAAACTATAAAGGATGTTCTGTTGAAAATAACAAAGTAGATGGCGACTTCCGGTATAACCGAAAGCGCCAGAAGTCTGAAAACATTTAGTTGAAGAGAACGCAATTAATTATACCTGATTCTAAATTTTAAAGAAGATTTCTAACATATATACTATCAGCGAGCAACGCTTCGTTGCTTATCTGGTGAAAGTGAAAGTGAAAGTTCTGAGTAGCCTAAAGGTCCTTGATCATAATTATTCATTAGAATTTGTTTGTTTGTGAAGATCTCTAGACTTTCGTAACAATCAAGTTCGTGCTTATTACTAACATGTTTGATTAATGATACCTTATCTACTACATGATTTTTATCAAACATATGTAGGGCTACGGCAGACTTGTCCCAACGTTTGTATTTTATATGAGCTAAATGTTCTTTAAAGCGAATTTTGATAGGTCGTTTAGTTTGCCCACATATATTTGTTCACAACTTTTACAATTAATTTTATAAACTCCCGACCTATCCTGCTTATACACTTAATCTTTTGGATTGCCTAAAAGAGTTTGCAAACTATTATCTGAAGTAGTGACTGTTTTCAAATTAATTTTGGAAAAGATTTTAGATAAACCTTTTGTATAAGCAGTATAGTTTGGTAACTTTACATACTTTGTTTCTATTTGTTCTCTAGCGTTACGTAACGCAGTTATGTTCTTAACCCTCATCCTATGTGTTTGTTTCCTAACTATATTCATAACCACTTCATCTGAAAACCCATTGTATGCAGCAATTCCTTTGTTATAATTTTGAACTGAAAGAGGAACATTAAGCATTCTATGAACCAAAAAGTTAAAAGCCGAGAGTTTATGATGTCTACAGTGATTTGAGTCATTGGTTATGAATCTTTTAGAGCTAGTTTCCTTACGATAAATATCTATATCTAGTTTACTACCATTTCTTGTTACCAGAGAATCAAGGAACGGGAGATTACCATTTGCCTCTATCTCCTAGATAATTTGATTGTCAGAAATTTAGAGTCTAAGGTTTCTACAAAGTTCTCAACACTACAAATTTTAGTATTAAGGATGACAAACACATCATCCATGTATCTAATCCAAACTCTAGGAAAATAAGACAAATCGCGTTTTAGAGCTGATTAGATTTTGGGAGAAATCTAGCGGCGGAGAGGGAGAGTTTATTACGGTCAGTTTTTTGTTTTTATCAAATACTTCTAAAACAGCTGCTTATTTCAAAGATATAAAAATACCTAGATATAGAGCTTAAACATATTGATTAATTAATGTTCTATGCGATTTTTCGATCCCTAAAGTAGAATTTAAGTGTAAATTTTTTCATTATCTGAATAACGATTAATTTTATAAGAAAAAGTAAAGACGTATTTTTTAAATAAAATTTAATTTTACATAAATTTTCATTATAAAGTTTTTTAATGGAAAGCGAAATAAATCTAAAAATTAATAAATATGATTGAAAACGCTGAAGCTGTATTATCGATATTTTTATGGAAGTGGGCGGCTTTGGAATTTTTTTACGTTAACATATGCTTATGTATATGAATCTCTATCTGACGATTAACTTTTCAACGTCATTCTGACATAGACAATGGTTTTTGTTTTTCCAATATTGCCTGTTTCCGTTATGAACGTATTAAAAGAGGTTGCATAGTTATCATGAAAAAATTTAAATTAATTTTTTTTTCTTTTAATTTAAGTTAGCATTTAGATGTCTATTAACCTCTGCCTGTCATAAAGTTCTAACCGTCTGTTTGACATAGATGTGTGGTGTTCCACACCAGATCTTTTTTATTGTTAAGGTAGCTTGTTATCGAATACTCAATGAAACTCGACACAATGAATCGGATAACGTCACACATTGTTCGATCAGCTTATTTAGCGGGTGAGAGTGGCTTAAGTTTACGGGGCAGAAATCCCGGAGCCTATGTAACAAACCCACCCCACTGCCACATATAATCAGTTACTGAGGCTGTGGATAGGCTGGTTACACCTTCTTTTCTGCAACCTGCTGCATAATCTGAGTCAAGTCTACCTCCTAATACCCACACAAGTCAAACCACAACACAAGCGACGCTTCACATTTGCTAGAGTGTGATCTGTCTGCTTACACTACCATCTACCAGCACCTGATGATCTTCGCCACGTCGTGCTCCGCTAACCTTATGCCATCTAATTATACCTGGGCGCATATCGCTAGTTCAGTAGAACGGCATTGCAGTGCAACGAATGAACCAGTCCCTTGCTAATAATAATCACCTTGTGCCGCAGTCACAAACCCAAATGCAACCATAAGAATATTGAGTAAAGCGTATGTTTTTTTTTATATTATTAATTCATGTTTACTATAAGATCTTCCGATACCAAGCCATCAACGTAAATAAATTAAAATAAAACATTAACAAATCAGGCAATCGTCCCCATTATAATTTTCAAACTTCAGTATGTGAATATGTGTAAAAGCTCAAATTTTATATAAATAAAACAGATTCTAATGATTGTTTGTCTCTCAGGTAGTACTTGTTTCTAAGACTTTTAAAAAGGCAGTTGAGTCTGATTGTCACCAGTGTATAAGGATTTACACCTCTTATAAAAACATCAAACCAACATCTTATACAGACCACTAATTTAGAAGGTATTCAAATATCAATTCTTTTCTCCTGTAATACCTTCGCCCAAGTTTTTAAAAATAATAGTTGAGACTGAATCTCGGCAAGTATAGGCCGTGCAATAACAACAGTATATAAAAAATTACGCTTTCTATACACGATAAAATGTCAAAACGACAGCAGACGGTACATTTAGAACTCACGTACACGTAAAAAACATTAAGAAAGCTACAACTACCAACTTAATTTACGAACAACTACCTGAAGAATCAACCGTGGTCCACCAAGACAACTAACATACCAAAATGGGGACCACCAACTGTGTTCCACCAATGTACTTATAACTAAAGAAAAACCTTCCATTCCAACAAACCAACAAAAATAACCACCAGTTGCTGTACCAACTCAAATTATAGACAACCGTTACAAAGAACCATCTGATGATTTCGCGAACAAAATTTATAGCTAAACATGCACAGACCGCTATTCCACCAACTTGCGAAGGAACTACTTAGCGCAACAAACCAACTTCGCGTACAAACTAAACTTACTACAGATCCGTTACTTTGGTCTCAAATGGACAACTAGTAACCAACAGCCATCATCATGCAAGCAAGACAATTAACCAACGAGAAGGAATTAGAAATCCCAGCATTTGATTATTGGCAAAGACTCTTACAACTTCGATTGAACGGAAGTGTTAGAACTAGTCATTGTAGACAGTGAGGCCAAACATGTTACTACAACAATAATTAGTTTTTTACTTATTTATCCAAGTTTCTAATTTTTAACTAAATCGTTAAACTAAAATATGTTCAATTACTATGTACATATCTAACTTAATTTTAACTTAATTTGTATGTAATTTAAATATTTTATTCTCTATTTACCTATATTGTAGATTTATGCAAGTCAAAACAACCTTCAATTTCTTATTTTTACTAATAACAGCTGCATTAATTCAATGTGATACCAACGTTACATGCTTAATTTAGATGTATATTAATATTTTTTCCATGCTAGTTTTTTTATATTTTTGTATTTACTTATTTACAGTTTAATTCTAAAAAAACATATTTACGCAACATTTAACTGTAGTGTTAAATTCTAAAGTAGCAATCAGTTATTAACGTAAAAAAATAAAATAAAACATTACCAAATAAGGCCATTCTTATATGTATATAAGTGCAAAC
>JARFJB010000123.1:285000-307500 GCA_036346205.1 Vesta saturnalis | reverse complement strand
AAAGTTGTACTCTATTTGTTTGTAAATCGATGGCCGTCTGCAGCACCATCGACATTAGTCACAATGATTAACAAAATTAATTGGGTTCACTTCTTCTACGGCGAGCGATCAACTGCGGTAAAATAAAAGATATAATTACCGAACGACAAACTTATTATATGTTAAATACATAAGATGTTTTGCTATGAACCACACTGATTAATTACAAAAAATCTACTAAACACTAAAAAAATAATCCCGTTAACGTCCAAAGCGGGAGTATCTTCCCCTAATAGGGTGTGCACCAATGAGATGCCATTAACTTAGTGCACATTGAAATTTTTGAATAATATAAAATGATTGCTTTTCTAAAAATTCTAAATACTTGCACAGCAGGTATTAAAAGGTTCTGCTTGCATTTTTACATATTGGATAGATTCTAACTTAAGCTGGCTTTTGGTAATTACACAGATGCCTGTCAATAAAGTCAATATTTCAGAATAACTACTCATACTTGTGATTCATTTTACCTAATTACTTAACATATTCAAAGAAACACAACCACTATTTATTATCGAATTGATGTGTATGTAACTTGGTACAAAGGTTGAATTGTTATTCACATTAGCCATATTTATTTTATACGCCCCAGATATAGTTGAGCCAGGGAATTACTTATAAGGATGTTTTAAGAAATTGGTTGGTTGTACGAGAGTACAGAGATGTTATTTATTTTATATATATATATATATATATATATATATATATATATATATGATTAGATTGCCCTCTAATTATACGGCAATCGATTATCCTAATTTGTCGGAATACAGTGTACTAATTCGTCGTATCGAACAAGTAACATGTACCTATTTTCAAATTAATATCTCTACTCTAAGTGAAAATATGTAAAAAATATATATTTTTTAAATTCGCTTCATCACCCTGTAAAATGGAAACAGGGGATTTGCCCAAAAATCTTATTTAGCTTTTCTTAATAACCCGTCAATGTCTATATTGTACCCAATTTACGGTACTTTATTCTGAAACATATATATATATATATATATATATATATATATATATATATATAATAATATATATATATATATATATATATATATATATATATATATGTATATATATATTCCACGGATGAAGTTACAAAGAGGTATGGTGGAGAAAAATTTTTGAATTTGAATTTCATATTTAGGGATTAAGCCCTGGTGGGGTTGAAACCAATTTTAAGTTAAAAAATTAAGGTGACCATGGTGGTTCGTGTACAGTAGCTGTTATGCACTAACTACACCAAAACGTCATTAAGAAAAGTTCTTCAGAATGTAAAATCGTCGCCCCATCCAAAATTTCGGAAATATCGGCTTGTTTTTATGAAACCAAGGGGGCAACAAAGTTGGCCTATTTCTCCCAAACGATTTTTCGTCAAACTTTTCGTTGAACTGCGAACGACTCGAGGATAGTGAGCTGGACATTGATCTTGTTGAAAATACAATAATTTAAAGGTACAATATCAATTTCTTCATTACAAAAATGTGGATCATTTCAAAATAATTTTGATAATTTAAATTCACGTGGAAAAAATACGGATCAATAATACCATGAATTAACCACACATTAACTTTTTTAAATATTGTCGCCGGTTGGGAATTGTAAAATGAGGATTTCTCTCAGCCCAATATTGGCAGTGTTGAGATAAAACAATTCCATTGTGCAGAAAATATTAATTCATCCGAAAATACAATTTTCTTGTAAAAATATTTCTGCTAAAATTTTATCACCTATCCACAAACAAAAATACTAACCTTTATCCTCATCACCTTCTTCCATAGTTTGTCTAAAATATGGATTGAACGGTTTAATTGTGTTATCTTTTCATATTTTTTGAATAAATTATTTTGAAATTCCAGTTTGTAGAGTTCTATTTCTAAGTGAGATACGGGATATTCTTCTACTGAATGTACGAGGATGTAGTAAAAAATCCATAGCCTACTATAAAATCAAACAAAATTTGATGTTCAAAGCATTGTATTATTCTACATACTCACGTCTTAATTGGATACATTTATTACAACGAACGTGCAACGCCTCTAAACCTTTCAAAAAGAATTTGTACCTTGCTCTGCAAACCAAATCTCCGCAGCTTCTATCACCTCTTCATTGGAAGAAAATTTACGACCTTTTAAACTTTTTTTCAGTTGAGGGAAGACATGATAGTGGCACGGAGCCAGATCTGGTAAATAAGGGAGGGCGAGTAATTCAAACGATAAATCACGAATTGTTTGCATGGCAACATGCGATTTGTGTTCAAGGACATTCTCCTGCAAAAACAACTTTCCGCGTCTTCTCTTCATAATTTTTTCTCGTACAGTGGTCCGTAACGTCGAACAGTAATTCCCGATTATTGTTCTACCTTGATCCAGAAAATCAATCATGATTACTCCTTGGCAACCCCAAAAAACTGAAGCAGATTCTTAAATACGAAATTTCTTAGGCCTTGTAGTGCCTCAATTACATCGATTGCTGCTTTGTTTCTGGGTCGTAGAAATGCACCCATGCTTCATCCATAGTAACAACACGGCTTAACAAAGTCGCATCCTTTTCAAACCGAGGACAGATCTAACGCGATGCTTCTACCCTTGCACGCTTCTGGTTAACATTCAGACATTTAGGGATCTATTTTGCGGACATTTTTCTCATGTCCAAATCGACGTGAACTATGTAAAGGGCGTGTTCATATGAAAATTTCAGTGCCTCAGATATTCGTTGTAGTACAATTCGACGGTCTGTCATGAATTGCATCCATTTAGTGGGGTGGACACAGAAACTGGTCTTCCCGATCTGTTTTCATCTTCAATGGAAAATTGACCTCTTTTGAAGCTTGCAGTGCCTCAGATATTCGTTGTAGTACAATTCGACGGTCTGTCATGAATTGCATCTATTTAGCGGGGTGAACACAGAAACTAGTCTTCCCCATCTGTTTTCATCTTCAATGGAAAATTGACCTCTTTTGAAGCTTGCAATCCAATTTTTCACGGTCGTATACAAAGAACACCAAGAGTATTAAGCATATCTTCGTAAATCTGCTTACCTCTTATCTCCTTCAAATACAGGTACTTGATGATGGCTCGATACTGCAATTTTTCAATTTTCACAATTTCAGTCGTCATCCTTTCTTTAAAAGTTTACTGTGTAACTCTGGTTTGACTTGTTGACGTGAAACTTTACAATGATGCTTCCAATAAATTATTCTTCATAGCTATGGTAACGCAATATTTTATTTATTCACTGAGTCGGTCTAGGATAACTAGATATCAATACATCCCCGTAGAACAAAAACGGATGCTGCATCGTTTTTATTGCAATAAAATTTGCAAACATTTAGATATTTAATTAATACTTTGCATGGAAAAATGAGAAAATCTCAAAAACTATTAACTTTAGGCATAAAAATAAAAGTATGGTAATAGTACTTATAATTGTAAAACAAAATACAGGGCGATCAATTAGAATTACTCAGAAAATAAGGTACTTGACTTACCCGGTATTCGATTTAATGAATACTAAAATTAATAATTTTTTATAAATTTTGACAATCATCTAAAAACTATGAGTAAGATAGATCATTGTTCTTGTACTTTTTTTTAATCATACAGGGTTCTGACCTTGTTACTATTTTTATGGAAAATTGGTTATAACCTTTTAAATACTGTCTATAACATATTTCAATGTTATGTTGTTTAAAAATAAATGTATAAGTTTACCAAATAATAATAATATATATATATATATTGAGATGTTTAGAAAGAGGTAATAGAAGTATCGGAACAGCTTACATGACATTTGGGTCATAAAAGGGGTAATTTCTGGCTCGAGACAAGTGCGAGACACAATTTTACATAAATCTGGTTCACGATGTGTTTAAAATAAATTTATTTGGTATAAATTGATCTGAATATCATTTGCTAAGTTTGGTTTCATCATAAAAAGCAATTTGTTGCTACCAAAATTGTCAAAGATGTTAAATATCACCATTTTCGTAGAGTCATTTTAGTAGTGCAATTTTTACAATAAAATTCAATTTTTCAAAGGTAATTTGGCAAGTAGACATTTCACAGGTGTTTAAACATGGACTATGTAGTTAGGATTATGTTAGGGATAAGGTATGTTTAGTTTTTAAGAGCAGGAAATACAAAAATTTAGTTAAAAGGGTTATAATATGGATAGTATAGACAATTTTCGCCACATTTTTGTTAGTGAATTAGTGACAAAACTTATAATAAATGATTCACAACAAGAAAGACATTTAGAACATTTTGGCATACAAACATTTATAGTGCCGTACAATTTATAGTGTAAAAATCCCAAAACAGTGTTAGACGATGAGACATTTTCAATGCAAGACTAAATAACATTATGCATTGCAAATAAGTAGTGTGAACAATAAAGACAAGTTGTACAAACCTTAAACATAACATTTTAAAATGCTAAAAACATTTTTAATATGAATTTATTTCATATTTAAAATTTAAGTATGGTTACGTTGTAAATTTTAGATTTTTCACATAATTTTATACTTTTTCCATATTATTAGATTTAGTTTTTGCTCTTAAAGCAAATAATAGATGTTCTTTCACAATATAAATAAGTTTTATAAGGATACAGCGTTTTTATCCGCAAAATTTTGCTAAATCTAAGGTGATTTCTAGACAAATTTACAAAACTTAAAATTTTCATTAAATAAATGTTTCGAATTTAAAAGATATGTTTTCTTATGTAAATTGTCCTCAGAATTCCATTTTCGCAAGTAATTTTAGTGTAGCTTGTGTGTTATAGTTAGTAGCTTATTTTGATTAGATTAAGTTGTTTCGTTTATTAGTGGTAGGATTTATTGCTTATTGGTGTCCTTTTATTCGAAATTTCACATAGTTTTCATTTCTGTTTTAAATTTCATTTCCGACCATGTATAAGAAAGTTACGGCCAAAATTCCATTTTTGTACAATTCTTAATTTTGATTAGCCAATCACATTCATTGTAAATTTTGCAATATGGCTGTAAAAATTGAAATTTCTGTAGCAACCAGAAACCTATAAAAGCAAGAGCTCAGGAAGTCATTCTCTCCAGTTTTTGTTCAAAAGTGAAAAGATTAAAACAGTGTTGCTAATTTAGTGTTTACTTAACCTAATTTATTTTCGTCGAGAAAGTTTACGGTACAATAATTTCGAGAGCACTTGTTTTTATACTTTAAAATTAAATAGTTCGGTCACCGATACCTGTCGTTGTTAATAAATATTGCTGTACGATTAATTGATGTCACGATTTTGTGAAAATTTGTTTTCATGTTTTCCGATTTAAAATAATTCTGATATACCAAATTAAATTCCATTTTTATTTGGTGAAAAGTTGTTTTTTTATCCGGACAATTCCTCTTAAATAAAATATTTTCGGTAACTAAAATAAAATGTGTTAACAAAAATCTTGGATACTAATAATAATTTTAAACGATATCAGTCATGATTTAAAACCATTTTTAATAAAAGTTACCATAATAAAAAGTGTTTGGAGGTTGCCGTTTTGGAAAGAAAACATCTTGAAGATTGGAAGTTGGTGTCTTCGAGAACCGAGATAGCAGTTGGATATTCGTAACAACAACATCCGAGTGAACATTGCCTGCCTCCAGCTGAAGTTTGAAGACATCATTCAATCGACAGGAAGGATTGTATCTGGAGTTTTAAAATTTTATAACCCTGTTATTGGTATTTCCTGCAATTTATATTTGTTTTATGTTATTAATTAAGAATTTCAATTATTTACCTGTGTAAACACCTGTGAAGCAAATCATTTCCTTTTCTTTTCTAAATTTTCACATTTTGATCCAAACATTAAAATTTCTTAATTATTTGACATTTTTTGACAGTTTTAATTATTTTCACTTAAAGTCAAACGCATGCGTTAGAAAGCAAAACTTATTCAGAGCAAATTTTATACGTCAAATTCAATTTAGTATAGGATATTTCTTATACAAAAAATATTATCTTCAACTAAATCCTTGAACCCTATCCCCATTGAGATCCCTGAGCTATTTGGTGCAATAATAACATTTAAAATAAAATAAATAATTTTTCATTATTAATATAAAAATTTATTTATATTAAATTAACTATTTACATTACAATTTATTGGCACCGCAACGTGTGGGCCGATTTAGTTTGAAGTTTTGGATATAAAAGCAAAAAAATTTTATAGATATTTAGTTTTTCATTTTTCGTTTATTGTTTATTGTTATTTTTTGTTATTGTTTATTGTGTTTATTAGTGTTAGGATTTTATAAAAAGGGCAAATTTAGTTAGTACATTAGTGAATGCAAGATCGTAGGGAAAGATCAGGAAAAGTTTACGGACCTAAAGATATTGAGGTAAAAGAGAAAAACAGGATCTAGTTACAAAGATGGGGATATTGAAAAGGATGTTGAAACACAACAAGAAGGGGAAGTCCAGTGAGAAAGCAAAGCTTAGACGTGGACATGATAATCGCCATGCTAATGAGAGCCGAAGAAAGTAGAAAGCAAGACAAGAAAGAAGCAGAAGAAAATATTGATAGTAAATTTAACAAGCTGAAGAAAATAGGAAAAGACAAGAAAAAGCAGAGGAAAATATTGACAGTAAATTTAAAAACTTGAAGAAAATAGAAAGGAGGACATGAGACGGTTAGAAGAAAGTATCAAAAGATGAGTAAGTGGGAGAAGATAAAGAGAAGTTAGTCAAAATGGACAAAACGAAGGAAGAATTAAGCAAAGCATGCACCGAGAAAATGATAAGTTATGGGGAACGATTATCGACAATAAGGAAGAGGTAGATGACAAGATCGGAAGTTGGACAAGAATATTAGAACTGAAACCCGTCTAAGAGAAGAGGCTTCTGAAATAAAGATAAAGTAGGAAGGATACAAGACATCCACGAACAAATATGTTTTCAGGTGGATAAGAATAAATGAGAACAAGAAACAGATAGGGGAAATTTGCAATAAATAAGAATACACGACCTAGAAGAGTTGAAAGAACGTGAAACACCTCGAAATTTTCAAATCGGCTGGGAAAATTGCATGTGGAATCAAGAGATGCCATATAAATTTGAAGGAAAGAAGCAAGAATCGCCAATGCTATTTTTGAAAAATATAGAAGAATATTTTAAGACATTAAGGACAATAAACAAAGAATGCGTTTTAAGAAAGATGCTTAAAGGAATGCCGAACTATGGTACAATTTAGTACAAGAGCAATGTACCGATTATAAGCACTTCAAGGAATTATTTACCAAACAATATTGGAGTGATGTCCAACAAAATGTAATAAGGAAGAATTTTCAAGGGCGAAGTATGAAAAAAACTAGGCACTTCGAGGGAGATTTATGTAATGAAGAAATACCAAATAGCAAGATACTTCACACCACCGATGAATGAACAAGAAATAGTTCAATATTTAAAGGCAACTGGAGAATAATGTGGCAGAAAACATTATTCTGCAAAATATAGATAATATAACATCACTACTGCAATTTTAAGAAGATACGATGGCGAACAGCATCAGAACAGTTGAAAAAGAGAATTTAACCCTAGGAATTATGGAAATGACAGAAGGGAATATAATTACAGGCACGAAAGAGAGGAAAATAGGAGAGACAATTATAATAGGAATTATGGAAATGACAGGAGGGATTATCAAAATCAATATCATCGTGCTGATAATCGTAGAGAGTATTTCCAAAATGGCAACAATAGGGAAAGCAATTATAGATCGGGAAGAGAGGAACAACTTCCAACAAAGACGAGGAGGATATAATAATGGCTACGAAGAAACAGATTTAATTACAACAATCAAGCCAAGGATAATGAACGGAACATCAGAATAATAGAGAGAATGAAGGAAAGGATCATCGTAGAAATGATATGGAAAAAGAAAATAGAAGGCCATACCAAGAGATCGTGGATGATCAGAATAGGAGGGTGAATAACATCCAGGTACGAGAAGAGAAGGAGGAACCGAGTTGTGGAAGGATTAGTTGGGTCAATGCTATCGTACATGCACCCAAGACGAAGAAAGAACACACAAAAAGGACTTTGACAAGATCACCGTTCAAAATTTTTAAATACGAGCTTTTGTCAACAATGTAAAGACAAACTACCAACATCCTACGGAATTTTTAGAAATTGAACAAAATTCAGAACCAGAAACTACAAACATTTTATTACCTTTCGTTAACATTAGAATTAAGAATTTAAATTTATTAGGATTAGTTGATACCGGATCAGAAATTTCATTAATACAGGAAAAATCATCAGAGAATAACGATTTATTTAAAGATGAGAATTAGAATAAACAAAATAGAAGTTATGGCAGCTACGGATAAGAAGCTTAGCACTATAAATAGGATGCTACATACTGAAGCTAAGGTAGGGAACAGATTTTCAAACACAATGGTTTATAACTAACAATTTAAAATGGAGTTAATAATCGGAATGGATTTGATTGCAATTAAAATTGATTATCGATGGCAAATATGAAGATAAGAATTGGTAAAGATGAATTAAACTGGGTACAGCCCTACAATAAAAGATTAAATTTATATAAACCGCATATCCAGTATTTGAAGGTGGAAAGAATTATAAAGGATGAGCAATTCGATATCAATCACATTGGTTACAAGCAAAAGTTATAAACATTATACAAGAAAATTTGGTGTTGATAAATGAAGAAAGGTAAAGTAAATATGTACATAAAATTGATGCCTAGATGAATCTAAAATTTTCATACCTTGTTTTTTTTTTTTAATAGGTAGGTCAATTAAAGAACTTAATATTTTCTTGTACAAAAATATCTTCATTCTTAAATTGGGGAATTTGAGATGTTTAGAAAGAGGTAATAGAAGTATCGGACAGCTTACATGACATTTTAAAAAAGGGGTAATTTCTGGCTCGAACAAGTGCGAGACACAATTTTACAAAATCTGGTTCACGATGTGTTTAAAATAAATTTATTTGGTATAAATTGATCTGAATATCATTTGCTAAGTTTGGTTTCATCATAAAAGCAATTTGTTGCTACCAAAATTGTCAAAGATGTTAAATATCACCATTTTCGTAGAGTCATTTTAGTAGTGCAATTTTTACAATAAAATTCAATTTTTCAAAGGTAATTTGGCAAGTAGACATTTCACAGGTGTTTAAACATGGACTATGTAGTTAGGAATTTAGGGATAAGGTATGTTTAGTTTTAAGAGCAGGAAATACAAAATTTAGTTAAAAGGGTTATAATATGGATAGTATAGACAATTTTACAATTTTTGTTAGTGAATTAGTGACAAAACTTATAATATGATTCACAACAAGAAAGACATTTAGAACATTTTGGCATACAAACATTTATAGTGCCGTACAATTTATAGTGTAAAAATCCCCAAGAGATGAGACATTTTCAATGCAAGACTAAATAACATTATGCATTGCAAATAAGTAGGTGAACAATAAAGACAAGTTGTACAAACCTTAAACATAACATTTAAGTGTAAAACATTTTTAATATGAATTTATTTCATATTTAAAATTTAAGTATGGTTACGTTGTAAATTTTAGATTTTCACATAATTTTATACTTTTTCCATATTATTAGATTTAGTTTTGCTCTTAAAGCAAATAATAGATGTTCTTTCACAATATAAATAAGTTTTTATAAGGATACAGCGTTTTATCCGCAAAATTTTTAAATCTAAGGTGATTTCTAGACAAATTTACAAAAACTTAAAATTTTCATTAAATTAAATGTTTCAATTTAAAAGATATGTTTTCTTATGTAAATTGTCCTCAGAATTCCATTTTCCAAGTAATTTTAGTGTAGCTTGTAAGTGTGTATAGTTAGTAGCTTATTTTGATTAGATTAAGTTGTTTCGTTTATTAGTGGTAGGATTTATTGCTTATTCTGTCCTTTTATTCGAAATTTCACATAGTTTTCATTTCTGTTTTTAAATTTCATTTCCGACCATGTATAAGAAAGTTACGGCCAAAATTCCATTTTTGTACAATTCTTAATTTTGATTAGCCAATCACATTCATTGTAAATTTTGCAATATGGCTGTAAAAAATTGAAATTTCTGTAGCAACCAGAAACCTATAAAAGCAAGAGCTCAGGAAGTCATTCTCTCTCAGTTTTGTTCAAAAGTGAAAAGATTAAAACAGTGTTGCTAATTTGTGTTTACTTAACCTAATTTATTTTCGTCGAGAAAGTTTACGGTACAAATAATTTCGAGAGCACTTGTTTTATAACTTCGGTCAAAATTTAAATAGTTCGGTCACCGATACCTGTCGTTGTTAATAAATTATTGCTGTACGATTAATTGATGTCACGATTTTGTGTAAAATTTGTTTTCATGTTTTCCGATTTAAAATAATACTGATATACCAAATTAAATTCCATTTTATTTGGTGAAAAGTTTTTTATTTATCCGGACAATTCCTTTAAATAAATATTATATTTTCGGTAACTAAAATAAAATTGTGTTAACAAAAATCTTGGATACTAATAATACATTTTAAACGATATCAGTCATAAAGATTTAAAACCATTTTTAATAAAAGTTACCATAATAAGTAAGTGTTTGGAGGTTGCCGTTTTTGGAAAAGAAAACATCTTGAAGATTGGAAGTTGGTGTCTTCAAGAACCGAGATAGCAGTTGGATATTCGTAACAACAACATCCGAGTGAACATTGCCTGCCTCCAGGTGCAGTTTGAAGACATCATTCAATCGACAGGAAGGATTGTATCTGTGAGTTTTAAAATTTTTATAACCCTGTTATTGGTATTTCCCTGCAATTTATATTTGTTTTATGTTATTAATTAAGAATTTCAATTATTTACCTGTGTAAACACCTGTGAAAACAAATCATTTCCTTTTCTTTTCTAAATTTTCAATTTTGATCCAAACATTAAAATTTCTTAATTATTTGACATTTTTTGACAGTTTTAATTATTTTACACTTAAAGTCAGTAACGCATGCGTTAGAAAGCAAAACTTATTCAGAGCAAATTTTATACGTCAAATTCAATTTAGTATAGGATATTTCTTATACAAAATATATTATCTTCAACTAAATCCTTGAACCCTATCCCTTTGAGATCTCTAATCATAATTTAGTAAATAATAAATAAATAAATTAAACCAAATTAATAATTATAATCACAATTTTATATATATATATATATATATATATATATATATATATATATATATATATATTTGTGAAATCAGATTTTAGGCCCTACCACTTCGTAGGTTGGAATGTCATGTATTGTTCTACACAGGTGTCATAAACAAGTATGGACAGTTAATCAAACACTTGAGGTTAATTATGAGAGCACAGTCTATTCCTGTATATTACCGGATTGGTACAGCAGCTACATTTAATTGTCAGAATTTATGACAGAAATATGATTTTTTTGTTTTGTATTTGTGGGCCGAGATTTAGACACAAACTAGTAATGGTTATCTGCACTACCCGTCACTAGCATTTTGAACTACTAATGAAATACCACCTTTATTTTTTTTTGTTAGAAATAAAATTCAATGAAACAAGTTATGGTCCTCTCTGCCCCCTGCTTGGGGTACAGAGGACATTGTTTTTAGTTTTGTTGAGAGTATGCGGAATTTCTATTTGTTCGGTAAGGTCAAATGCTAACTTTTGTACATCGCGTGGAGTCAAGCCATAACATTTACTCTCTAAATCTAAAATATGAGCAACCAACTCTTTTACCTGATCTTGTGCAAAAATGAGTTTAAAATTGTCGTTACTGGGACCACTAGCCACCGTGTTATTTTTAAGTCATCGCAGAAGTTACGTTGTAATTGTCGCTGACTTTTCTTTAGACATTACGGCTGAAATTGCTTTTGCCATATCAATTTGGGTCCATTTTGGATCAGGTTTTCTCTTTTTATAATTACGCACAATCTGCAAGAAAGTCAAAATTTAATAAATAAAAATATCCCAGAATCAATAGAGGCGGGGCACATAGGACCTCTAGTCCTATGTGCCTCAAACTAACCGGACCTTTGTGTCCCAAGGAGAGTATAATTTAAGGCATTGAACATGTGACTACTGGAAAACAAAATATTAGGTTAATGCAATTATACCCAAAACTATTCTAATGTGTTGTAGTTCGATTGCAAAATTTCTTTTGAAGAAAAGTAATATTTTTTTTATGATTGTGGACCTGAACAGGCTAAATTTGGCCTATCCTGCTAAAGCACTCAGGAACACTTCTAGGGTGGATAGAGGGATAATGATAAGGATGAAGGAAAAGGTAACCGGCAGCCCTTACCGAGCTCAGAAAATCGGAGACCCAATGTTAAGGAACCCATGGTAAGGGTGGCGGTACCTCCCCGGCTGGCATGGAGTAAAAAATCTTTATATTTATTTGTTATAAAGTCAAGTAAATAATTCTTTTACATATTTACCTTTAAAAACATAATTCTTACAGTTTTTATTTATTTAACAAAGGTACACATGTCTGCTGTCACACAATTAACAATGGCGTATGTTCAGTGTTGCCACGTTAGACGCAGATACATTTTGGTAGTTTTTTATATGATTTAAAGCGTAAGTCCATTCTGCGCCGCCGGTCCCCTGTGCCCCCCGTCCCGTTATATATTTTTTTATAAATTACAAAAATAAAAATAGGCGAAGATTTGATGTTTTGATTTGTATATTTTTTTATAAGTTTTAACTTTCAGTCGCGAAATTAAAAGTTGTACTTTAGTAGCTTGGTACACAATAAACTATTATCTATTCTTTTATATACTTAAAATAGCGATTGACACTTTAACTTTAGCATACAATGAAAAGAGAATAAACATAAATGAAGCTTGTAGTTTTTATAGTAGACGTTTCGCGGGGATCTTTTTTAAAACAAATTTCAAAAGGTATGTTAATATTTGTTTAAATAAGCTCATTAAATTAATCGAAATCCAAAATAATGAATTATCAATTGTTAAATAAATTTTTTAAACATAAAAATCTTAAAATATTTACCACCCTTCTTAATGTTTGCATCAAGAACAAGTAATTTTATATATATATATATATATATATATATATATATATATATATATATATATATATATATATTTTATATAAACTGTAATAACTAACTATGATTCGCCCTATAGTACGAACAGTGGCAGGTATGATACTCGAATTTAAATTAATTACCACTCATACATAAAATAAGCCTCTTGTGATATCTGGGGTACTACTGTAGTATCTTTGTTACTATCCATTGTACTATTATATGTAGGGTCCATAGTGTAAGGTCTATTGAGTTTTCATTGAAAGGTTACATCGTACTTACTATTAATTTATTACTACGTCGAACCATTTAGTTTATACTAATAGTACTCCCTTAGTAACATGTAATATACAAATCTTACTAATCTATTCAATTGACCACTGTAATCTCTACATACTAATTACTTCTTCTTACCACTACTTCTTGCTACTACTACTACTTCTTCTCTACTTCTCTACTTTTCTTACTACTGTTATTACTAAAGTTCTCTTACGAATTACTCTACCCGTATTTATAACTTTAAACTAGTCTGCTTCATGCTCATTTTGAAATGTGCTTACTAACTAACCTACTTACACAACGTTAATTATCTGCAATTAAAGCTACCCATCTACGGACAAATCTATAAATTACAAACAATACCATTACAAAGCGACTTATGCACTGCACTCTATTTGCTCTACTTATAAGATTTAATTCTTCCAAACTGGCTATCATAAACCGAATGTAAATACTTGAACCTAAAGTGCAATATATAAAATACAATTGCCGAAATGCCATTTGTTCGATAAACCCTCGATATTCCAACTTGCACAAACGATATGCTTGATTTACAAAAACAAGTAAATTGTATGCCTTTGGATAAACCGTAATCGTGAACTAAATTAATTACTTTAAAATATTCAGAAAATTATTGTACAATACGTAAGCGACGTAATAATATGTCAGCTATGAGTTCACTGTAGCCAAAGCATTATTAAAATTAATCCCTAAATAATAAGACAAAAAAAATAGTTAAGAACCACCGAATAAATTTAGAGGGAGGGCTTGTCGAAATATATCTTTTTAGTGATCTAAATTTTTCTTTCTTTATAGCTAAAGATGCATTAAAATAGTTAATAATTAAAATACGTTTCTTTTTTGGTTTTTTAATGGTGTATTTGTATATTTAAGTTATGCAATCTAAACATTTCGATAACACTAACCGTTATCTTCGTCAGTAGTAATATTAAGTAATATTAAGATTGCTAATTTTGTGAAATTTAAAAAATTTACATTTTCATAGCTAATAATTATGTTGCAAGCACTAGTTTACACGAAACTGAAATACTTGTCTCTTGAGTAATAGATCCTGTATTTTTTCATTATTTTTATATGAATTTAAAGGTTTCGGTAACTATTGTAATAACTGTAATTGCATGGAAACATTTAAATTTATATAAAAGATAAGAAATACACGATTTAATACCCTAAAGATAAGGATTTTATTTATATGTGATAATTGTAAAATTTTACACTTTCATAGTTTACATTTGATTTTACCTTTATTACCTTCCAACGTATCTATACATATGTAGGTACAGAAAGTTATAGAATCGCCTTTTTTTTCACTATCGCCAAATCGACTTTATTAGGAGCTGTTTTTTTATTGTTATCAAATATTTCTGAAACGGTTGAATATTTCGAAGGAATGGGAATACCGGCATATATAACTTAACCATATCGATTAATTGTTTTCTATACATTTTTTTGATACGACGCGTAATTTTGCGTCAAAATGTTCCTAAGGTAGAATTAAAGTGTTAGTTCAAAATTTTTCAACATCTGAATAACAATCAATTCTGCGTAAAAATGTAAATATATTTAAAAAAAAAATTTATTATACAGTACCTTTCTTTATAGTTTTTTTAATAAAAGTCTATATAAGCCTAAAAATTAATTAAATGTCAATGTGATATTAAAAATAAGAAAACCTTGATCTAAGTACATCTAGCCTCCAATTTAAACACAAAGTATATTCATGCTTGAATACCTAATGGTTTCAACTTAATTTACTAATTATGTAGAAAATTATACATTTTGATCTTCTACTACTTAAAACGACAGTTTTCAACAAATAACAATTTCTGACGTACACCAGGCACCTCTGAGCGGTAGTTTTTTTTTTCCAGTACATTACTTGTTTTCCAGAATTATTTGGAATACAAGAAAATATACGTCTGTTCTTCGCTGTGATAATCAATGCCATTACCTTATCTAAACCAACGCAAACAAATAAAAATATTAAAATACTTATCTTTTTTGGGGTTTTTAATGGTGTATTTAAATTATACAATCTAAATTTTTCAACTTTGGCAAAATTGTTTACAACATCTTTAACAATTTTTACAAATATTACTACTGACGAAGATAACTGTAAGTGTTATCGAAACGTTTGGATTGTATAATTTAAAACACCCATTAAAAAAAAGTTAATTTAATTAATTGAAAGTTTACATTTTCAAATAAAAATATGTTTACTTGTCCAGTATCCGCTCTTAATTTAATTCAACTAGCTATACCTATGTACCGCAACCGTTATTTTATAACTGAATATGTTATAGTAATACTTTTACTGATGTTCTATGGACTAACAAGTACTTGCTTTCAATTCTTCAACTAATATAATAAACTTTGTGTAGCTGAGTCTCAATGTAGGCTCTCTTTCAGTTACGTCAGTAACGTGAACTATTATATATACACAGTTAGATTCCTTCTGAATTAATACTAATAATACATCATCCAGAATGTTTTCTGCAAATTGATTTTATTTTTCATAGATTATTTAAAGTAAACCTCTGTTACTGTATTTTGTTTTCAACCCCACGGCCTTTGACTTTTGAAGCATCTAAACCCTTGTTAGCTAATAACGTCGCGGGCGTACGGCGAATTGAATGACCTGTGTATGTGGTTACATTCCGACATTTTTCGACCAACTGACAACCGTTTTTTTCTATGTGCATATGTACATGAGTATGAGTGCGTGCGCGCAGCGTGTGCTTCTGTGTATGCCTGAGTGTGTGTATGTCTGTGCGTATATGCGTGTATGCGGGTATCCGTGCGTGTGTGCGTGTGTGCGTGTGTGTGTGCGTGTGTGAATGTGTGTGTGTTTGATTGTACGGTTGTATGCGTGTGCGTGTGGCGGGCGTGTTGGCCGGTGTACGTGTGTGCGTGTGTGCGTGTGGTGCGTCCGTGCGTGCGTGCGTGTGTGCGTGTGTGCGTGTGTGCGTGTGTGGTGTGCGGTGCGGCGTGGTGCGGTGTGCGTGTGTGGTGTGCGGTGTGGTGAGCGTGTCTGCGGTGTGGTGTGCGTTGTGCGTGGTGTGCGTGTGTGGTGTGTGCGTGTGCGGTGTGCGGTGTGCGTGTGCGTGGTGTGCGTGTGCGAATTATATATACACAGTTGATTCCTTCTGAATTAATACTAATACATCGTCCAGAATGTTTTTGCAAATTGATTTTATTTTTCATAGATTATTTAAAGTAAACCTCTGTTACTGTATTTTGTTTTCAAACGGCCTTTGACTTTTAAGCGTCTAAACCCTTGTTAGCTAATAACGTCGCGGGCGTACGGCAATTGAATGACCTTGTATTGGTTACATTGACATTTTCGACCAACTGCCAACCGTTTTTTTCTATGTGCATATGTACATAAGTGCGTGCGCGCAGCGTTTCTGTGTATGCCTGAGGTGTGTATGTCGTGGTTATGCGGTATGCTATCCGTGGTGTGTGGTGTGTGTGTGCGTGTGTTGTTTTTGTACGTGTGTTGTATGCGGTGCGTGTGGCGTGTAAGCGTGTGTGCGTGTGTACGGTGTGCGTGTGTGCGTGTGCGTGCGTGCGTGCGGTTGTGTGCGTGTGTGGTTGTGCGTGGTGTGGCGTGGTGTGCGTGTGTGCGTGTGTGCGTGGCGTGGTGCGTGTGCGTTGTGCGTGGTGTGCGTGGGTGTGCGTGGCTGGTGCGTGGTGCGTGTGTGGTGGCGTGTGTGGTGGTGTGCGTGTTGATGGTGTGCGTGTGTGCGTGTGTGCTGTGCGTGTGGTGCGTTGGTGCGTGGTGTGCGTGGCTTGCGTGTGTGCGTGTGCGTGTGGTGTGATGTGTGGTGTGGTGTGGTGTGCGTGTTGCGTGTGCGTGTGCGTGTGGTGTTGGTGTGCGGTGTGCGTGTTGCGTGTGCGGTGTGGTGTGTGCGTGTGTGTGTGTGGTGTGTGTGTGGTGGTGTGCGTGTGGTGTGGTGTGCGTGTGGTGCGTGGCGTCGTGCGGCGTGCGTGTGTGCGTGGCGTGGTGTGCGTGTGCGTTGTGCTGTGTGCGTGTGCATGTGTAGTGTGCGTGTTACGTGTGTGCGTATGTACGTATGTGCGTATGTGCGTTTGTGCTGTGATGTGTGCATGTGTGTGTAGTGTGTGTGCTGTGTCGTGCGTATGTGTTGCGTGTGCTGTGTCGCGTGTGCGTGTGTGTGGTGTCGTGTCGTTGTGCGTATGCTGTGTGTGCGTAGTGCGTGCGTGTGCGTGTGTGCGTGTGTGCGTGTGCTGTACGTGTGGTGCGTCGTGTGCGTGTCGTGCGTGTGACGTAGTGCGCGTGTGCGCGTATGCGTGTGGTGTACGTGTGCGTGTGTGCGTGTGTGCGTTGTGCGTGTACGTGTCGTGTGGAGCGTGTGTGGCATGTCGTGTGCGTGTGTGCGTGTTGTATGCGTAGTGTTGCGTGTGTTGCGTATGTCGTTGCGTGTCTGTGCTGTCGTTGTGCGTGTGTGGTGTGTGTGTGTGTGTGGTGTGTGTGTGTGTGTGTATTGTGCGTGTGGTAGTGCGTGTGTGCGTGTGCATGTACGTGTGCGTGTGCGTGTGTGCGTGTGTGCGTATGTGTGTGTGCTGTGCGTGTGCGTGTGTGTTGCGTATGTGTGCGTTCGTGTGCGTGTGCGTGTGCGTTGCGTGTGCGTGTGCTGCGTATGTGCGTGTGCGTGTGTGTGCGTTGCGTGTGTGCGTGTGGTGCGTGTGTGTGTATGCGTGTGTGTGTGTGTGTGTGTGTGTGTGCGTGTGTGCGGTGTGCGTTTGCTGCGTGTGCGGTGGTGTGGTGTGTGCGGTGTGCGTGATGGCGTGTGTACGTAGTGTGCATGTACGTTGAGTAGCGTGTGTGTGTGTTGCGTGTGTGCGTATGTGAGTGTGTGCGTGTGTGCGTGCGTGCGTGCGGCGTGCGTGCGTAGTAAGTTTGTTGTATCATAGGATGGAATTTTCCAGGTTTTAGGTATTAGGTGTGCATTGTGGTTCATATTGTCTTTTAATGCTGTGTTTTATTGTATGGATATCGTGTTCATGTAATAAATGTGTGTGTGAATATTAAACGTGTTGTTATGTATTAACGTACAAAACATATGTGCGTGGCCTGTATTTTTATTATACGTATTACGTATTATACGTGCGTGTGTTTGTACGATTCATTGTGGTGTACAATTGTAATGATGTTATACAATGTGTACATACGTCATAATTGTGTATAACATTGTTGATTGTTGATTATGATGAGTAGGTAGCAATAATAATAATAATGATAATAATAATAATAATAATAATAATAATAATGTGCATTTGCGATGAGTTATATGTGTTTGATGTTTTAATTGTAAATCAAATTTATTCGTATCTGGTGTATTCGTGTTATGTTGCGTAGTTACATAACTCATGATAGCTAGAATATTTTAATTTTAACTACCGGCTTTAAATACCACTAATTCCTTTGTATGTACGCTGTTTTGTGCATGTATGTTATACATTATGCATTCTGTGTCTAATTCCTGCGTGTTAGCGTGCTGTGTGCCGTATTTTGTGTGTGTGCATAACTGATGTAAATACGTAATTACACTTCTGTAGAGGTAGCGCAATTATCAGCTATGAAAGTCCTTGATCTTTGATACCAAATAATTAACTTTAATTTCACAAATATATTCCATGTTTTTGATATCATAACATGTCGTTAATTAATTTATGTTAATTAAGTGATACCACTTTTGAGTAAGACTTTAGCTTTTAGCTTTTACGAGGAAACCCCATATTGTATAAAAAACTACACATGGGAGCTGCGAGAAGCGCTGCTATCTCTTTTTGTTTAAAATGTTACTAAGTTGAAGGCTATACGAAATCTAGTGAAATATAAGATTAAGTTGATCTTGAGTATTCACATAATTAAAATTTAATAATAGATTCCGGTTTAATTCAACTCATTGTGAAAGTTCGGTTTATACCAGTTTGAACCAATATTGTCACAGTAACGTTTAATTTGCGATAGACGCCTATTTTTAGTTAGAGATAAAGCTAGTCTTAGTCCCAACTAATCCTGCTTTCAGAAACTTGTTTACAAACCGAATATACCGAACTCTAGAGATTTTATCCATTGCAATTGCCGAAGGTCAGGATTGAAACCGCTGTTCATATTATCGCAATACTTTGGACACTTTTCATACAATTTTCTTCTGGCGGCGTCTGAAAGGTTTACAGTAGCCCTTATTGAAGGGAAATCTGACACTACTACCTACTAATTTGTCTGGCTTGGTTGGTAGTACGCTTAGCGTGAAACTCTCTCATGCTGTTATAATTCTTACCTTCCAACCTACGATTACATATGTAGGTATAGAAGGTTATACAATCGACTTTATTTTGAATACCGCTAAATCGACTTATTAGCTCATTTTACAAAGTTTGGCCTAAGTCGGTCATCTCTGTGTGTGTGTGTGTGTGTGAGCGTACATGTGCGTGAGCGTGGGGCGTGCGTGTGCATGTGCTTGTCCTTGTGCGTATGCGCCTGCGTGCACTTATGCGTGTGCATGTGCGTGTGGATGTGCGTGTGCATGTACGTGTGCGCATTCGTGTGCGTGAGTGTGCGTTGTGCGCGGTCTGGTAGGTGTGCGCTGTGTGCGCAGTGCTTGCGGTGTGCCAGGTATGAGCGATGTGCGCAGCATGCACTGTGTGCGTGTGCTAGGTACGTTTGGAGTGCGCGGTGCGCGACTTGTGCGCGGTGTAGGCATTGTGCACGGTTTTGGCGAGGTGTGCGCCGTGTGAGCCTTGTACGCGGTGTGAACGGTGTGCGCGGTAAGTGCGGTGTGCGCGGTATGATCGATGAGCGCGGTGTGTCCGTTGTGCGCGGACACACACACACAGACACCCCCCCACACACACACACACACACACACACACATACACACACATACACACACAACACACACAGCACACACACGTACACCACACACACATCAAGCACCACACACACACACACACACACGACGCACGCACAGCACGCACCACACACCACACACCACACACACACACACACACACACACCACACACATCAACATCCACACACACACACACACACACACACACACACACACACACACACACACACACACACACACACACACACTGCATCCAGACATCATGGCCGGTCTTGGCGAAACTAGTAAAATCAGCTAATAAGTCGATTTAGTGATAGTGAAAGAAGTCGATTGCATAACCTTCTATACCTAAATATGTATGTGTAGGTTGGAAAGTAAAAGGAATTGTACGAAAAAATACTACCTATCAGTTACTTTTGCTGCCGAGTGTATAATTCAAAATTACATAGTCGAAATGATTAGTAAACTAACTATGGGTCTTGACCCTTGAGATTTAGTGGGGGGCTTATAAGTCAGTACATGCGACAGACATGATGTATCCGTCAGAACTGCTGCTGCACTTGCATCTGCAGTGTTGAAAGATGTCGGAGTAATAACAGAAGATATTTCCAAAGTGATTGACCGGAGTAAGGTAAGAAGAGAACGGAGGAAAAATGGTTTATAGTTAAAGGATAAACTTTTTTCTGCTAGTGTATGCGGACTATACTTTGATGGACGTAAAGATAAAACATTGATTCAAATGAAAAAAGATGCCAAATATTACCGCCAATCCATAGTTGAAGAACACATAACGTTAATCCAAGAACCCCAGGGTTAATATTTATTATGAAAACCCTTGCTTTCATAATAAATATTGAGTGATGCAATCATCCAGCCATCCAATCGTCCAATTAGGGTACCTACAATCTCTTCTTTCAACTTTGAAGCTGCTAGTTATATTAATTTGACATACTGACAGGAGGTCCAGATTACCGAACCTCCAATTATAAAAATTACCTCAGAAAACTTAACAATTCGGCATCCGAAATCTTCAAAAAATACTCTAGCCACACTCAGGCCGTCGAGCGGTGCGATAAGTTGGTGACTGAAGAATCTACTTCCGTTTGTGGGTGTTTACAGTTAGGGATGGATTTATAAGGGCAGTAATACATTCAAGGCAAACAATGTCATCATTTTATACTAAATCGAACTTCGTCGTGGACAAGTGAATTAAAAATTAGGTATTGTATGGAATGTTTTCATTCATATTTTTTAAACTTTTCGGTTAGCCATTATTATACTACAATGCGTGATCGCGCTTTTGCTAGTTTTCCCACGACACTTTACATAATTATAATGTTTTTGCTTAAATACCTACTGTTCCCTGAGAATGGTTTCATTCATATTTTTTGTCAAACTTTTCTTTCAACATTGGAATAATTAAACCATTACAATGTATGTGTTTCTTCTTGTTGTCTCCAAAATTTTATATAAGTATATATTCCATCACCTACTGCTTATTTTAAAATGTGTTCCAAATTTTACTACTTAAGAGGAGTCTCGTGGGGGCGGGGGCCAGGAGTATAATAATAACCCGCTATAAAATGCACAAGCATTTCGGATGGCAGAAGATATTGTCAAAAAATTAAAAAAAATCGGTAGTATAGTTTTATGTAACGCAACTTTTCCCCACTCTTGGCACAAGCATTTCGCCCTACTGTATATGTTTTCCCAGGTTTCTTCTCGTACATCCAAATTCCACTTGTTCTTAAAAAACTTTTGGCGTTTAGACGACGTTTCGACCAGGTCCAACTGGTCATTTTCAAATGCATATGTATTGGGTTTATATACTTCTTGTTGTCTTGGTATTGGTCTTGTTGATTTCTCCACTTTCACTTTTTATTTTACCTTTGGTTTTATCGCTTTCACTTTTGTTTTTATTTTTGTGGTTGATTTTTATTTTAATAATGGTTTCCATGTTTTCGGTAAACGGTGTGTGTCATTCCTTGTATTTAAGTTATGCGGTCGTTTTTCAATTTCTATGGATTCTCTTATTATACGATATGTTTTGTGAGCTATGTTGGCTAGCACCTTAGTCTTATTCCAATCCATGCTGTGTGATGTTTGTTGTATATGCTGTGCTAAAGATGAAGCGGTTTGGTTAATTATCACCGCGTTTTTGTTTTCATGTCTCCTCATATTAATTCTTCGGTTGGTTGGGAAAATGGTCGCAG